>JANTPZ010138443.1:0-22792 GCA_025593235.1 Vachellia pachyceras
TCATAATCATTTCTTCTCTTCCTGATATAGATATATACCAGCAGCACTATCAGACAGAAAACAAGAAGACATGACAAGCCTATCGCAATTTTACCCTGAGAAGATAGTCTGCCATTCTCCCAAAATATTGGACATGCTGGCAAAGAAGGCACGCCGCACAGACCTTTGTTGCCATAGAGACTAAATGCAAGCAAATCAAATAAAAGTAGAAAATATATTATTTCTGAGCGGTTTAAAATAACAGGTTAGCTGAATTTTCATAGATGAACAGTTACAAGCATGTTCTGATGATAAGTGACTTCTAATCCTACTAAATTGTCAGCAAGCAAATGGCAACTAATGTTGATCAAGTGGATAACAATTATAGCCATCCAAAAATTCTCACAGAATGGCGATGGATTATAATCTGATTTACACCAGTTGTCAACATGTTTCTTAGTAAAAGATAAAATATTGCCGAGACAGCATTGTCGTAGTCAGTTTGTTAAACAAGGTTAATTATGATGTGGGATCAGTTTCATGTACCATCAAATTCACTTCAGTCCACAAAAGCTGATAGATTATAGCTAGTGGATAAAAGACATACTCAATAGCTCCACCATGCACACCAACTGAATAGAGTTGCTCTGGAACTCGTCCTTCCAATAAGTTACCATTTAATAGCCTGGCAAGATAAAGTGGAGTGGTAAGCAAAACTGATCTGGAGAATATAAGGAATCCCATGTCATACTAGATTACAGTGCATGTTAAGCTATATACAATTGCAATGGTTAAAGCATAACTTGTATTATGCAGTAACTAAACCAAATAAAGTACAATTTCAATATTTGTTAAAGTAAAATGACAAATAAATCGAGCACACTATGACGGTCACAAAATGGGTATGAACCAGTTGTAATGCACCATGTGTATATAGAAATACTGATACTGATATAAGGACAACTTCCAATGGAATATTTTTTGCAAGAGCAAAATCTGGCCGGAAATCTAGGAAAGAAAGGCATTGAAATATTAGCAATCAATGAGATAAGAGCATGAGACACGGGAAATGGTATGGACAGTAACAATTTGGGATACCAGTTAGGCAAGTGGTGGAATATAAGAAATTGATATATTTTGAGGAAACCCACTATAGAAGGAAACCTATTATACTTTTACATTTTACTTTCTGTTATAGCTTGCAAGTGGATTGCTTTAATTATGTCACGTACTATTTTGTTGCCGCAAGTAAATGGTTCCTTCTCTTATAGGAAACAGCCTATGTATACCTCGTGTACTTTTCAGAAGAGACTTCTTTTTGATGAATGAAATATACCAAGACTTGGTCCAGATAGCTTAACTCTACCCCTGCCTAGTCAGTTTCTCTTCCCCCACCATTATGTTCTTCACATCTCTCTTCACCCTCCATTTCTGTCATCCTCTCTCCCTCCTCCCTCTATGCTTTCTATTTTCTCGCAAAATCCCTGCTGTTATCATCTGTGGATGTGTGCGTGAGTGCGTGTTGCATCAATTAGACAGACAAAAACAACATTGCATTTCAAAACCTGATACTAATCATGACAGACACTTCATAAGAGTTAAACATAATATTGAAGCAACAAATACTTACACAAGCTGTAAACTTGAAGATGCTAAGCTATCTGGTATGGATCCTGTAAACTGATTGTTGGATAAATCCCTACAGCATAATTAAATATAAAATATTATCAAAAAGTAAACAAAAAAGAAGTCTTCATTATGTTCCCTATAGATCAACAGACAGTTAGACAAATCCCCAGAAATGCGTTGATGTTGACAGGTAATTAGGCAAGTAGAACATAAAGACTCGTAATATATTATTAGGAAAGTTAGTATGATAGCAGACTACTGGTAAGTGGTAAGTAAATAAAAGAATATGACCTTTTATGACATGAAAAAACTAAAAATCTGATCGCTAAATAATCAAAAGAAGGAAGCACTCCACTCAATTGAACCATGCCAAGGATTTCTTAATACTAACTAAAAAAATAGAAGCTGTTAGAACAGCCATATCAGACAGAATAGATATCAGAAACTCTTACAGATTTGTTAGAGATTTTTGACCAAGCCCAGAGGGAATTTCACCCTCCATAGAATTAGAACTCAGGTTCCTGTAATTTTAAAGCAAACAAAGTTACTGGACAATTGACACCAAAATGAAAATGACTTAAGTTTGGCTAGAAAATTGAATGCTGCATATGTGAATATATACATGAATGATGACCACCAACAGAAGATTTGGAACTAAAATTTCAGCCAAGACGCATATTGAAAGAAAGTCTGAAATTATAAATGATTATCATGTTGAGGCTCATACAAGATTCGGGATGAAATTCTAATGAAAATGATAAGGACCAAAAAAAAGTTCAAACCAAAGTTAAGGCCGGATATAGTGTGGACTGTTTATCGGGGATAATGAACAAGAGGCGCTACAGTGAGTTAGGATTATGCCAATATTGCTCAACAAACTAGAGTGTACATAACGTAGGTGCAGAAATTGAAGAGAAAATTTGATTGAAATTAACAAGGATGCTGATTTTGAAAGTAAAATAATGATTTTTTTCTTATTCAAATAGAAAGGGATTAGGCAAATAACAATTAATAAGGACAACTGCATTCTGCAGCTACGCTAAAACTAATGAATATGAATGCTTAAAAGGAGTTATATCCATGTCTAACACTGTTATTAAATATGGTATGACAGTTGCACTTCAAAACTTCGAATTTTGACGTCTCACAGTGTTAATGTCAGGGTAGGGTCCTGTGTCCATGAGAATGCCCATGTTTCCTACGCTACATTTAAACCATAAAGCATAGATGGGGGAATAAAGTATCATAGGTAAGCTCATTTTTCAATTTCAAAGCAGTATAATGTTAAGCTCAACATATGTAATGAATTTCATGTCAATGATGCCTAATATATAAAAATGTTGGCAGCTGATACTTACAGGCTTACCAAGTTTGACAAGAGACCAATCTGCTCACTTATGTACCCTTTTAAGCCTTGACTGCCTAGATCTCTGAAATTTAAAAATTGAAATAGAGATTTGATCAAAGATGTAGGAAAGGGAAAGCAATTGTAACATAAAAAAAAAGCCAATAACTTAACCAATTCTTCTCTATCGAAAAAAAATAGAAATTCAATCCATGATCCACTCCTTACTGCATTTATTCTTCCAAGATTCCAGTGGACACAGGCAGAAAAGTAATTATTCGCCTGTTCTTTTACAAACTACTTGCATGCTTATAAGGAAAATATTGTAAAGAGAGAACTTCCTTGGAAAAATTATATGGCAACTAGATACCGTGCATACTTAGAAACACTCGCAACCCATCATCTATGTATCTTCGCATGGAACTAACTTACTATCTAACTAGCACATAAGGTATGATGGTTCATTTATTTCAGACTTTATTGTAGGAATCCTCCAATTTACTTATTTCTTTTTTTGGCCAATCAGTATGAAGCTTGCATTTGATGCGTAGAATCAAATTTGATCTCATCAAAGCCAGTCAAAAGCCTGGATACACGACTTAACATGAGTGGAAGAAATGCTTACATTTGACTAATCACAAGGGCAGTTTTATTCTCGTTCATACGGCATGTTACCCCCTCCCAAGCATCCCAGTTAGTTGGAGCACAAGGGTCGCCATTCCAACCCATTCTATCAGGAATGAGAAGTGACTCTTTCAATTCTTTCATAGCAATTACTGTAAAACAAATCCCAAGTCAACAATAATAAACCAGATACTGTAGATTTTTGGGTTTGGTCTTCAGTCATCAAAATCATGACCACGGCCCTGCTTTCCCAGTGTCAGCATCAACCGTAATTACTACTACTAAAAAAGGCGAACTATTTAGCAAGTTTTCTTCCTAATTAATTTTTTGATCAATGTAGCAATCACTACAAACAATTTTTCAGATTCCAAAAGAGGAAAAAATAAAAATCAGTTTCCCTTTTGAGAATATGTTTCTAAAATTTGTGAGACTCAGGAAATGCCTCTAAATTCCTTTAACGCACCTTGTTCAGAGACGGTGGAAGGATCGTTAGGTACCAGGGCATAATTTTCAAGCCCGCTAATCAGTGGGGCACCCTTAGCCGCTACGAGCTTCACACTCAAGACACTACTGCTTAAATTCTTCACTGTGTAATGCAAACTATATGCAGCAAAACTTCCCACTTGCTTGTATATGTCAATCCTAGTCACATTCTTGTCATTGATGAGCACATCAAAAACCCGATCCCCTGCCTTCGTCACGCTCGAATCTATTTCCGCAAAATGCAACCACACCAGGTAGTCCAATTTCGCGTCCACATTCAATTTGTACTCCAATGCTCTATCTCCATCCACCGTGACCGCCGACTGGTACAATTTCATAGGGAAGTAATTGGGCTTTACATCAGCCCCACTTATAGTATTCCTCGTCGATATCGATTTGATATCGCCCGAATTTGATCGGAATTCTTTATCAGATTGCCATGACCGACCGAACAGGTCCGTGTCGTCGCTAAATCCAGGACCCCATGAATTGCTTCCGCAAGATAACCTGCCATAATTGACAAGAACGGAGTCATTTCCAGCAGCGGCCGATTCATAGGATGACGAATCGACCTGCACGAGCTCAAGGGAGGAGATGACAGGAGGATCAGTGGCTAAGCTGTAAAAGCAGACGTCAGCTTCGCCGTCCTTCACATACGCAAAGAGATCGGAGTAGGCGCCGTCACGAGCTAACGATTCCTGCCACGGCGAGCGCCAGCTGAAGACGACGGTGCCCTCAACTGAAATGTCAAAGGACGGGGGGTGAGACTTGCCATCGTAATTGTCATAAACGATAAATGTGCGGAAGAAGTAGCGGCCGTTGGGCAGAGAGGGGACTACATAGCAATTCTTCTTGCCGTAGGAGACGGGGAAGTAGCGAAGAGTCTTCTCGTAGGCGTAGTGGAATCGAAGTGGCTCGGAGACTATGGAGGTTGTGCCTCCGGTGTAGAACCGGTCAGAGAGCCAGGTAGTGTTAAATGGGTCGGTGGTATTAGTGGCACTACCACAGTCGATGCGGTAAGCTAAACCGGCAAGTGACAGAAGATAGAAGCACCATTAGAGCTACATAAGCTAATCAATTAGACAAGAGAAACAGAGAGGGACAGGGAGAGAGAAGAGTGGAGAACTTACCATAAGGGTGGGGCTGATGAGGAGCAGAAGAGGAGGTGGAGAAGAAGAAAAAGAAGAAGAAGAAGTGGGTGACAGACATTGTCGTGGTTGGAGTGAGAAGGACCAACAGGGAAAGAGAAAGAAACGCGCAATGAAGGTTGAAGAGAGAGAGAATGTAGATGAATCGTATAGTGGGGGAGTGAAGAGAGAGAAGGAAGAGGAGGCGAGATTAGCGGGAGTAGATTGAAGAGAAGGAGGAAGGTAAATGCCAAACAACAACAATAATGGAGGCAATGAATGTTGGAGGTTACTTTCAGAGCCTCGAAGTTGGAACAACAGATATGTGAAGTGGCTTTGGGTCTGTGTTTCACGGACTTCATTTTCATCCTCTTTTTCTGTAGCTGCTGGTGGCCATCCCAGCAACATGCCAGCGAATTCAGCCTCTTCTATCGGAGTAGATTTAGAAAGTTTGCTTCTTTCACCATCATTGAATTATCAAATATAAAATACTCCCTCCAATTCACAATGAGTATAGGTGTATGACACGCATTTACATGAATCACTCATCAATTAATCTTTCAACCTTTAATTCAGCATCAGGTCAAAAAAAAAAAACCTTTAATTCAGCATGTTTGATGTATATTTAAAAAATATTAAATCTCATTAATTCTTATACGAAAATTCAACAATTTTTCAATTTAATCCTTATCTAATATCCAGTGTAATTCACGAAAGAAAAATCAACATGTAATAAATGGAAGATAAAATTGTATATTTATTTAAAAAATTTAATGATTTAACTTGTAAATATGATCAAATAAAACTTTTGCTTTCTGCCCTATAGATAGGACCAGAGCAATATTAGTCACATTCAATCACTTGATTGAAATTAAGGAAAATTACTTATCAAATATTCATCTAATCTTATTTATAAGTCACTTTCAACGTATTCACACATGTCAAAGAAAACATTAAACTTCGTTAAATCTGTTAAAAATTCAACAAATTTCTGGCGTTATCCTTATTTAATAACATGAACAGTATAAAAATAAAGGCAATATCATGATAAGTATGAAGTGAAATTATACATTTATATAAAAAATTTAATAAAGCCATGATCAAATAATTTGTTCTCTCCCTACCCCTGTAAGTAGGGCTAAAGAAGTATGTTTAAAATTAAAAAAGTTTTTCAAATTTGATCATCTTCAAATATATGTCTCACCTCATTTTTTTTACCATTATCATCTTCAAATATATGTCCACCTCTCATTTTTTTTTTACTCCTATAGTGATATGAATTTTAAAAAAAATACTTTATTTATAAAGAGGGTGAGTGACATAAACAAATAATTAATAGGTAAAAAGTAACAAAAAAATGTTACTAAAATTCTCAAAGAGAGTATTTCTTATAAAAAAAACAACGCATCTTAAGCAAAACTCTTTGGTATATCTTCTATTTTTGCTTATGGGGTCTGGTGAGTACAGTCAAACTCAAAATTAGTATTAGCTTAATAGCTGATGAGCTAAAATTAATGAAATTAATTGGAGCATTAGCTGACTATTTTACTAAGGGTGGGGAAGTGTTTTAACAAACAAAATGTGTACGGATAGTAGAGAAATTAGTAGGGTAAACGTAAAAATTTAGTAACAAAATTATTGATCAGAAACATTCAGCACAATTAACTTTTTAAGAATACAAATTTAGAAATAATCATTTAATAAGGGAGTATATTTAGCAACGTCTTAACCTTCATTAACATTATTAACCAGCTGATATATTTTAGTGTATAAGGCTTTATTTTAGAATCATTTAAATAGTCAAAACTATTTTTGTTGGTTAATTTTTCTTAATGAAAATTGGTCTGGACAATTTTTTCAAAGAAAGGGAAAAAAGTTAAGCAAAAAGGAGTAAAAAAAAGATAAGAAAATGAGTCATATTTATCACCATTTAAAAGATAAAATTATTTATAGCAAAAGGAAATTAAGCAAAAAAAGGGGTAATTTTAATTACCTAAATGGTTCTAAAATAAAATTCTAGACTATAAAAAAAGTAAATATGTCAGCTAGTTATCTGAATTAGAGAGGGTCAACGGCGTTGCTAAATTTCCACCTCTTAAAAATTATTTTACAGGATGTTTTGACCAATCAATTAATTGTTAAATTTATACATGTATCTAAATTAGCATTATTGAAGTTAGTTGCGCATTTACTTCTGTTATTTAAGTGGAGACACCGTTGGTTAGTGCATCTGGATTCTGCTTCTAACTAATCTAATGCAGAGTTTGAGAGATCAATCACATGTTTATGAAAAGTGTTATTAACTGTGCTGGTTTGGGAAGCACGTCATGTTCCTATTGCACATAAGTCAAGATAAAATTTATCTTACGTATTTGCTTCAATATGCGTAAAATCACTTTTCAAACGAATTTTCTAACACACATTATTTTCATGAATTACGGTATAGTTTACACACACATTTCACTTCATTGAAACTAATAAAAACCCTTAAACTTGTTAGCTCTCCCATCAAATTTCACACATTTGCAAATTTATCCCTAATATAAATATACATTATAGTGTATTAGAAAAGCAGAGTTTTCACCCCAATAAATACATGGTAAAATTGTAAATTTATATAAAAAAATTTAATGATTTGACTTATGGGTAAGATAAAAAAAATATTTCCTTTTTTACCTTATAAATATAATTAAAGGAGTAACCGATAGAATTTTTTGGCTTCAAATAACCGATGGGAGTTAAGTCTAGTGAAAATGGTTAGTTTCTCATCACTTTGATGAACCAATATTGAAATACTAACAGGACAATGTGCTTACATTTAATATTTGATAATAAGCTCAAACATGATGACCTTCAGTGAAAATGTACATGAATTAGTAAAATAAATAAGGAGAACAGGAGGGGTATGTAGCCTTTAGAAGAATTTTACAATCCTAACTAAAAATCATTTTGCAATTGTTTATCAATTATTAAAATTATCATTCATCTTCTAAATTTTATATAACGAATGAGAAATTACTTCTAAATTATATTATAATTATATTATAAGTATTATATAAATAAACTCCAAGGAGGAGGAATGAGGAAGGGTTTGGACGAAGTTTAAAAAAGGAACACAAAACAGAAAGAGTTTGGATAGTGGGAAAAGGCTAAGTAAAAAGTCAAAAGGAGGAGACAGTGGCGATTAGGACATATACTAGGAAAAAAAAATATGGATTGACAATATCCACGTTTAGAAAAGCGGTAAAGAAGTACTTTTATGTAAGTCGAGGTAAATATGTGAAGGAGATTATCTCGTTTTACAGGAAAATATTGTTGAACATGCATTTGTATCACACAATAATGATACAAACTAATCATAATTTCTTTTTTCTAATTAAAAAAATCAAATTAGTAGTGGAAGTATTTATTACTGCTACTACAATCCTAAATAGAAAAATTAGATAACAAATTTTTAAATATTGAAAGAATCATTTAATCAAAACCGTGGATTTTTGTAATAAGATTTATCTAACCATTTATTTATATTTGTTGTATATAGGCTAAATTTTAAAAGTTCTTGAATGAATTGACAAATAAAGAAATGAAATGAAAGGTGAGGAAAGGTGATGGTTGAGTCTAACAAAAAAGGGTTAATTTATCGTAATATAATGAATTGAGATTTGAGTCTCCACTGAGAGAAGTGTCCACATTCAATGTATAATAGTGTTTCGAATATGATTTTCTCTAATAAAGGGATACATGTGCTTTAACAAAATAAAAATCATGTGACCAAAGGAATTGTTGAATAACTCCAAATAAGTCATATTTTTTTGCAAAAAAAAAAGGTTAAAAGTGAATGAGATTCTGAAGTTCATCAAAGTTAAGGCATACCTCGAAGTTCAGAGAGTGTGTGCAGAGATACTTACAGATTGTTCATAAATAAAGTTATCACATTAATAGTGAGATTTGAATTCACGACTATGAGCTATAAGCGAACTACTTACCAAGGAGATAAATCTGTTTGGGAAAGCAATGAAAAAATCGAGATAAAAATGTGATTATTCGATTTGTGAAACGCTCTCCCAAGAGGCGCAGAACCCTTGTTGGCAGGTCTTGTATTTAAAATAAGGAGAGAAATCTGTTGTGGGTTAGAATTACCTTATTTATTGATTTATTGCTTTGACGGGTCCAGACCGGAACCCTACGTAGAATGCCTCAATTTCCAAAATCCTCGTTTTATCCTAAAATCCTTTGCACTCATTCCCATTCCTGTGAGCTGTGCCTCTTCCTATGCTAAAATGTCCAAAAACCAACTTTTGCTGTTAAATTCTATATAAAATAAGTTATATTTTCATATGTTTTTAAAAAATTGGTATAGCTTTCAGTTTTTTAAAATAAAAGTAGTATGATTTAATTTTTTTTTGGTTAAACTTATTTGTTATTGTTATAATTTATTTTGATTTGACTGTTGGTTCCAAGATATTTGAAAACGGTGGTATTGATCCATCGAATTCACTTTGTTTAAAATTGTTATCCCTGTAGTTTTAAAATGCTCATATACTTTTGACCATTTTTTGTTTTAGTCACTATACTCTAAAAACATTTTCTTTTTATCCCTTATGTTAAAGTTATTAATTAACGCAGGTAAACATCCAAGTTATTGTGAAACTATATTGCAAAAAACCATAAATTTAAAACTTCAAGGTCTAAAATCATGAAAGATAATAAATACAAAATTTAAAAATTAAAAATGAGAAAAAAGTTTAAAACTATGTAATTATATCATACATGTTATAAATACATTATAAGAGTGGATGTCCATAGACTCTTGACTTGCTAAGATATAAATACTATATATGAATTGTTGTTGAGAAACTAAAGAGATATTCAATGTACAAATGGTCACAATGTATGTACAAAGGTTCACAATGTATGTACAAAGATTTATAATGTATATTCATCCCTATTGATTGTATTATTTATTACTTATGACCCCTTGGGGTCACACTTAGAGGCCTATAAATAGGGCTTTGTACAGGACATACAAACGCATTCAAAAGTTGAATAGAATTACTCTTAAAGTTTCTCATTACTCTCAAACTTTCTCTTTTGTTTATCTTTGTCTATTTACCTTTAATTTACAACACGTTATCAACACGATAGTTCTCCCGAAGAATGATTCCCTCATAGTTACCTTAGCAACTTCTTCTACTTTCTTTTATCATATCTTTTCAATCAATCTAAGATAATCTAAGCCACAATTTGAAATTATGATAATTCTTTTACCGATTATTTTAAATATTCGGTTTCGTGGCTAAGATTTGAGATTGTTACTACTTGTTATTTTAATCTCTTTTAAAAGTTTTATACATTATGGATATTGTCATTTTAATTTCAATCCATATATACATATATTAACAAAAACTATATTATCCATTTTTTGAAAATTCATTTTAGATTCTTATTATCGTTTTAGATTGGATAATATCCAATCCTATACTAGAATTTGAAACCCTTGACATATCTGACAAAAAATTATTCATTATGGATATTGGATGGTGAAATGCATTTAAATGTCAAAGGTTTTGAAAATGTTATTTTGCCAAAAAATGTTGCGTCTAATTAGGACGAGGAAAAAACAATGATCTTCCTTTGTTATCATATTCATGAAGGATTAAAAGCGAAATACTTAACAGTAAAAGATCCACTGAATTTATGGAATGCCTTGAAAGAAAGGCTTGATCAACAAAAAACAGTTATATTGCCTAAGGCATTGAAAAAGGCTATAAGAAATATTCTGAATTAATTTCATGCCGACTTGTTGAACAAACAATGACTTGTTCATGAAAAATCATGAAATACGCCCCACATGATCAGTTTTGATTCTTGAAATAAATACAGAAATGCATAATAAATATGGTAGAGGGCGTAGCCGTGACAGTGGCCTAGGTCGCGGTAGATGACACAAAAATTCTCATTATCGAGTGGTTGAAATATTAATCATGACAACCAAAAGAAAAGATATAATGAGAAAGGGCATAAGAACGATTTCAGTACTGCAAAAAGCCCCTGAAAATAAATGTAATAGGTGTGGTATGAAAGGGCATTAAGCAGGAGCATGTCGCACATCCGCTCAAGCCTCACTCGAAAAGAGTGGCAATAATGCCGAAGCAAATATGATGTATCATGATAATAATATCAAGGTAAATTGTGCACTTAAATATGATGATCTTGCATACCTTGATGGATTGGAAGACATTAATGGTCTTGACGGAATGTCATCTACATGATGAGAGATGCAAATATAAATACTACAGCAGGTAATACAAAAATTATTGAAGGCTCTAGAAGAGCTACAATTGTATTAGCTAGAGGAATGAAGCTTGTTATAAGTGATGCATTGTTTTCTACCAAGTCTTAAATAATATAGTAAGCTTCAAAGATATCCATTACAATGGATATCGTATTGAGACAATTAATTATGAGAATGATGAATATTTGTATATTACAAATATTATATCAGGAAAGAAATGCATCATAAAAAAATCATCAACACTATCTTCTGGTTTGTACTATACAAATATTAGTACAATTGAGACAAATGTTATAATAAGCCAGAAAGTTTTTGATGAAGATATATTTACAGTTTGGCATAATCGGTTGGGCCATCCTGAATCATCTATAATGAATTTAATGCTTGATATGCAATAGTAAACCAACAGTTTACTGATGAATTTAATACATGTCATGAGATAGTAAACTAGAATTTTACTGATTAATACATGCAAACAGATTATATGATAAACCAGAAGTTTATCAATGAATTTAATGTTTGCTATGATCGGTTAGAATATCCCAGTTCAATTGTGATGCGAGAAATGATTGAGAATAAATGTGGATATACCCTGAAGTGTATATTGATACCACTATTTCTCATGTGCTGAATGTTACAAGGGAATATGTTTTATTATGTCCTCATAAAATTAAATACAATGTGAGCATATCACATTCTCAAAATGAATACAGGAATATATTTGTGGGACGGTGAACCCACATAGTGAACCATTTAGTTACCACATGTTTTAATTGATGCATCAACTAAATGGTTTCATGTTTGTTTATTATCTTCTTGCAACCTGAAGTTTGCAAAATTCTATACTCAACGAATATGGTTAAGAATATATTATCCTAATTATCCGATTGAAAATGCTGTAGTGCTAATTAACTTACTTTACTAGCCTTAATGAGGATTGCACGTTCCTTGAAATTGATTTGAACATCTTGAAATAGACTAGCAGAATGATTGGTTAAATGGTTGCAACCTTTTTACATGAGATATAATCTCCCATATTCTGCTTAGAAACTAGTCATTTTGCATGCAGCAACATTTATTCGCATAAGGCCTACAAGTTATCCTAAGATATCTTCTTTATAGTTGGTTTCTGGTAAGAATCAAATATTTCCCATCTCAAAATCTTTTTGTTGTGCCGTGTATGTTTTTATTACTCCACCACAACACATAAAGATGGATCCTTAAAGAAGATTGGGAATCTATGTAGGCTTTGAATCTCATTCAATAAATAAATATTGAATCATTAACTGGAGATTCATTTACGGCACAATATGCTGATTGTCATGTTGATGAGACACTATTCCCACCATCAGGGGGAGAGAAAAAGCATCTGGATAAAGTTAAAGATAAGAAAAAATAAATTATATGGAATACCTTATCATTTGCTCATTTAGATCCTCGAACAAAACAATGTGAGCAAGAAGTTGAGAAAAATAATTCATTTACAAAATATTACAATGAAACTATCAGATGTATTTACTGATACAAAAGGATAACTAAGTCTCATATTGCAGTTGAGGATGCTCCTATTAGAATTGATGTCCCAAGAGGACAAGTGGTTAGTTCAAATGAAATTATACCACATTTAAGCGTAGTGGACCACCTGGTTCCAAAGATAAAAATCCTTGAAAAATGAAAGGAGCAAATAATAATGATGGTCAGCATAAAGAGACTACCATTGATAAATCCATTATAAAGACCCGTGACATATCTAATCAAATGACCCCTGAATAGGTCTAGGTACCTGATAATAATGATGAGATCTCAATAAATTATGTCACTACAGGTAATATATGGAACCAAAAAGATATTATCGTCGACGATATATTTTCATGCAATATTGTTATTGAAATAATATATGAGGATCTTGAAATTAAATCTGTCGAAGAATGTCGACATAGATAAGATTGGCCAAAATGGAAAGAAGCAATTCAATCGGAATTGAATTCACTATCTAAACATCAAGTTTTTGGACCTGTTGTCCAAATACCTACAGAAGTGAAGGCTGTAGGGTATAGATGGGTTTTTGTGCGAAAAAGAAATGAGAAAAATGAAAGCGTGATGTATAAAGCACAATTCATATTCATAGTACAAAGTTTTTCACAAAAACCGGGAATATATTATGAGGAGACATAATCTCCCGTGATGGATGCAACTACTTTTAGATATTTATTCAGTCTGGCAGTGCATAAAAAACTTGATATATATTTAATGGATGTTGTTACAACATATCTATATGGATCATTGGATAGTGAAATTTATATGAAAATTTCTAAAGACTTCAAATTGCCAAAAAGCTGTGAAGTTTCACGTGAAATTTATGCAATAAGCATGCAAAAGTCCCTATATGGGTTGAAACAATCCGGACGAATGTGGTATAACCATCTCAGTGACTATTTGATAAAATAAGGATATCAAAATGATTCCTTATACCCTTCTTTCTTAAAAGGGACAGATCAGAGTTTGCCATAATTGCAGTTTATGTTGATTATTTGAACATTATTGGCATTCCTAAAGAGCTTCAAAAGCGATTGATTGTTTGAAGAAAGAAATCGAAATGAAATGCCTCAGAAAGACAAAATTTTGTCTTGATTTACAAATTGAACATTTAAGCAATGGCATATTTCTTCATCAATCAAATTATATTGATAAAATTTTAAAACTATTTTATATGGATAAATTACATCCATTGACTACGTCAATGGTTATAATATTACTTGATATAGAAACATATCCTTTTCACCCTCAAGGAAAAAAAAGAACTACTTGATCCTGAAGTACCATATCTTAGTGCCATTGGTGCACTAATGTATCTTGCGGATTCAACTCAGGCAGATATTGCATTTGCTGTTAATTTGTCAGCAAGATTTAGTTCTTCTCCAATTAGAAGTTATGCAGATGCCGGATTCTTATTAGATCCACAAAAAGCAATATTTAGCTGCCACATCAGCAAATCATGCAAAAATTATTGCAACACATGAGACAAGTAGAGAATGTGTTTGGCTAAAATCTTTAATTCATCATATCCAAAAGATATGTGGTTTCATGAAACAAAATATCCCAACAGTTTTGTATGAAGATAATACATCATGTATAGCTCCAATGAAAGGAGGAAACATCAAAGGGGATAAAACGAAACATATTTCCCCTAAACTCTTTTTCACCCATGATCTTGTGAAGAGATGTGCAACATTTCAAAAGTTTATTTACGGCATCGGTCTTCACAGATTCAAAGATCTCAAGTGATGTCATCACGAGGGGGAGTCGATACACTCTGTACTCTTTTTTCCTTATCTAGGTTTTGTCCCACTGAGTTTTCCTAGAAAGGTTTTTAATGAGGCAGTACTGGATAGTATATCATTGGATGATGTATTCTTTTTTTTAACTGGGTGTTGTCCCACCGGATTTTCCTAGTTAAAGTTTTTAATAGGCACATTCATAATGGACATCTAAGGGTGAGTGTTATAAATACATTATAAGAGTTGATGTCCATAGACTCTTGACTTGCTAAGATATAAATACTATACATGAATTGTTGTTGAGAAACTAAAGAGATATTCAATGTACAAATGGTCACAATGTATATACAAAGGTTCACAATGTATGTACAAAGATTCATAATGTATATTCATCCCTATTGATTGTATTATTCATTACTTATGATCCCTTGGGGGTCACACTTAGAGGCCTATAAATAGGGTCTTGTATATGACATACAAACGCATTCAAAAGTTGAATAGAATTACTTTTAAAGTTTCTCATTACTCTCAAACTTTCTTTTCTCTTTCTCTTTGTCTATTTACCTTTAATTTACAACAATACAAGAATAATTTATACGTTACCTTATCTTGATATTAAGCCATTTCATAATGATTAACAAAGTCAGCATGGTGTAATAGAAAAAAAACACTCAGCGTGATTTATGTTTCGAACATTATATAAAACACAGTATTTAATTAATCATCAATGAGTTATGAATTTTAGTGTGGAGATTCCTAATGCTACTGTTGTCGGTAGTACATGTTTTTGTTACTAAAACACCCGTGATTGCTAACTTTAAAATTATTGCTCAATAATGACCAGAACACCGACAAATTTGTGCGTCGGGAGCATCTCAACAGAAATAAACGGCATCTTTCTTTTTTTAATACAAGCCAAGGAAAAACACAACTTGTTCTCATATATTAATGGATGCATGTATGTGTGCGTGCACAACACTGTGGTTGTAATCCATGGGGAAAAAAGAGTTTACGAATTTTGATATATTTTTTTATGTGCACTATTGAGAAAAAGTTTTTTTAAACATGCATAAATTATCATTTTATACGTTAGAATTTATCATTGCATTGTATGTATGTTACTTATTTGTTGTAAAGCTTTGTGTGATCACATTTCTTCTTTAGAATTAATTTTACTAATTTTTTTAAACTTTGTAAATTGATCACTTGCCAGTGTGTTTACATTTACCTCTCAAAGAAGAGAGACTCCCAACACACCACATTGCTCACTCTAATACTAAATCCCATGACCTCCCATTTAAGGTGGGCATGATTTTTTTTTTTTTTGAATTATCAAAGGATATCCTCAAGTTACTTTGAACTGGGATAACTCCCTTTTAAGGTTTAAAGTGTAAAGATTTTCACTCCTCTCAATAAATGCATTTTCGAGAATTTAAATTTATATCCTTCTCCTTTTCCTTACAGGAAAGAGATCATTTACCAATTCAGCTAATAAATTTGATTGATAGTCTTTGCATGTTTGGAAAATCTTTCCCCCAATAGTACACATAAATCAAGACAAAAATCATCTTTAAAAACATATCGAGATCTATAATTTTTTTTTTAAATTCGTAAACTCTTTTCTCCTAACGGATTTGGCATAGTAGTGCGATCTATGTGAAGGGAGGGCCCAATTATCAATGAGAGGCATCCAACCTTTTTTTTTTTTTTTTAAAGGAAACCTAACAGTTATGGGAGAAACCTGCTTAGTCCCCTTCATGCTATCCAATTAGGCCCATGTCTCTCTCTCTCTCTCTCTCATATTTATTCTTTTTATTCTGGCATATTTCAATTTTTTTTATTATAAACAGTTGATTTGTTAGATTTTGTAGTTATCGTTGGTGATCAAACTTGAAAAAAAAAAATCTCCTTCTTCATTCATAAAATAATGCAGCTTTTTCTTTTTAAGTTGGATACATTTTCTTATACATTGTCCACATTTTGAAAAAAGGTGTATTTTATTATAAATTTATATTTTATACTTTGTATTCATTCATAATAAAATTGTTGAGCCTTGCCAAAGGATAAAAGTATAGCATATTCCACCATATGCCTATTTGAGAATGCGGTAGAGAAGTACTTTTAAGCAAACTAAGATAAATATGTGGAGGAGATTATCTCGTTTTACTGAAAACATTGTTGAACGTGTATTTGACTTTTTCAAACATTATCACAAATAAACCCTAATTAGTTTGAATCGAGTCACATGAAGATTTTTTTCCTTATCTATTTAAGTGTTTAAAATTTATCAATTATCCAAAAGAACCAAATTATGGATGTTACACAGGCCTGGCTTCAGTCTCAATCAGATCACATATTTTATTCATTTCATTCATCTACAAAAGGCATGGAGCATAATGATTCGATGTACTAATCATTCAAAAATTTTAAAAAAAGTATAAAAATTGTGTTATTTGTAATTCATGAATAATAGTGTTCATATAAAAAAAATATATGTAGAACAAAAACGTGCAACTGATTGGAGATACAGTGACACACAATTTTAAGAAATAATACCATATTAATCCTAATTTATGAATAATTTTACATAAATTTAACTTAGTCCATAACTTTTAGATGATATTTTTGAGAGTAAAACATAATCATCTAGTCCTGTGCTATTTGTAAAGTGAAAAAAGAATTTTTTTTATTTATAAATCGTGTTATTAAATTTTTTACATGAATGTACAATTTTATCTTCAATTTTTAAGTATAAAGTCTATATTAAATGTATATAAAATTGGAAAGTTATTAAATTTTAGAATAGAGTTAATCAAATTTTTCTTAGCTTCAATAAAACATTACAGGGAGAATTACCTAAAGATTACAAGTAAATGAATATGTTACAAAATGGTCCCAAGAGGTTGTTAATGGTAGCTGCTTCACTTGTAAATGATGCTTCTTAACTTGTCATTAATAACCTCTTTGGACCATTTTGTAATATATTCCCTTATTTGGGACCTTTCAGCAATTCTCCCAACATCATATGCACATTTATAATTTTTCTAATTTTTTTATACTTATGCGTTTTCGTTCGTTCAACACATACAGATCTGGAGAGATCTTTGTAAGATTTACCTAATAAAGTTGTCGAACAAAAAATAATTAATGCAATGGAATATTTACCTAATAAATTTTTTTGGATACACGATTTACCTAATAAAGTTGTCGAAAAAAACTCATAAAAGGATTTGGGTCCCAAGAAATTAGAAGTTTGCCCCCAAAAGTTGCTCATCTTGGAGCCCAGCCCAGCCATGACAGGTCAAAATTCACACTTTCCTTTCACTATCTGGTCCAATTGCCATGATCAAGACATAAATCTTATTCAGTAAATTAATTAAAAAAGTAGTTAGTTCAACCACTTTGATTACAGCACTCTTATTAAATATAATTTTTTAAAAGCATAACTAATGTTCGACATATGACTGAGACATCATATAATACCGTGGAAGACAAAAGTGATGCGATACAAGAAACAGAAAAAGAAGCGAATCAATCAGTAGTATTAAAAATTATGATCTTACTTGTACCAAAAAAAAAATTATGATCTTTCTGTAAAATTGGAACATGCATAATATTGTGCAAGTCCTTAAACATAAGAAATGAATGTGTGATGTTGCATATGTTGCAGCCGGAACATTATTAAATTATTTTTTTGTATAACAAATGTTCTTGTGAATTTATAATCAAGAATTAATATCTTGGGATGAGTTTTATGTTATTGAGTCTGTTTGAGAAAGTGGTAAAGAAGTACGTTTACCATTTACGAACTAAATATGTGAAGGGGATTATTTCGATTATGAAAAACACCGTTGAACATACGTTTGAGGAGCTCAAACGCTCTCCCAAACTGACACATTACAAATATTGTTTTAATTTTGTTCATCATGTTGGAATGTTATCTTTCATGAGAAAACAAATTGAAGTCATGAACTAGTCCAGATAATTCAGTGGAACAAGTTTAAACTAGCTTAGCTTTAGGTTAGAATTGAATCATATTAGACCACGGATTGTCTTATTCAACTTAAGATCTCATCCAGACTAAACCCCATGTTAATTGGTAACCCATTATAATCTGGTCAATGCACAATTTTATTTTTTTTGTTAAACATAAATATCATTCTATTATATACGATTTTGTTTGAGGCATTGTTAAACACTAAATGTGGGTATCTCTCTTAGTAGACATTTGAACTTAACTTCATGATGTTGTACACTATTGTACTTGATCTAATCTCTCCATTGGTTATCGCCAAACATGCCTTAATGTTTAGAAAGTGTTGGCAGAGGCATTTACACATCACATGCTAACAAGGTCATTGTATTGGCAACGAGATTTACCTACAGTTTTGTAGGTTGTGAAATCAATTCTTTACATACTCAACCAACCTTTACTACATATCCCCAATTTTTTTTTTTTTTGTTAAGGAAACGTATCATCCTACCTGGAGGAATCATTTTTGAGCCACTGTCATGGGCAAAACATGGGCACCTATCCCAATAAAAATTCAAATATAAATTTATTATATTGTGATGGATTAACCATTTTGGCTAGAACAATTTGTATCCCAAGGTTATAATATGGCAAGCAAATTTATGTGTCTGAGAGTGCAAAATAAATAATAGTTTGTTTGCGGAAATTTAATGATTCAAAGGCCTATGTTCAAATGCGCATCCAACACAGTTAACTTAGAGTTTGTTTGGATGTAAGGTTGAAAATAACTTTTACAGATCTCAAGGTAAAACCTAAGTTTTAGAGAATATATTTTGGAAAATAGCTTTTACATATTTCGAGGCAAAACCTAGGTTTTGAAAAGTGATTTATGTTTGAGAAGTTATTAGCTTTTACGGATTATGGGGCAAAAAATAGGCAGGAAAGAGAAAAGTAAAAAAGAGAAAGAAATAAAAAGTAGGAAAGAGGAAACCTATGTTTTAAATTGAGGTTTTGTAACCAAAATAGCTTTTGAAAAAAAAAAATTTCTTGGACAAAACATCAATTTTAAGGTAAAATCTAGATTTTGAAACCAAATATATGTTCTTGAATTTGTTGTCAAACAAGCACTTAGTACAACGTATGAAAAATAATATTGGACTGTACCAAAAAAAATAGTCCTTGAGATTTACCCTCAACTAATTCTGACGATATAAGTGACACATTGTTATATTTGTCACATTTATTATTAAGCATTCATCTATGTTAGTCTCATCAAAACCTCATACATGGTCCCCTTACCTCCATCCACTTAGGCCCCATGTGTTTGTCTCCTTCATATTTTTTTTTTGGCCAAATTGTCTCCTTCATATTGATTTCATTTTTCTCTAACCCTTCATACTCCCATCTTAAATGGATCTTCAATATTAAAATCGTTCCTTAAGGTGACACCTCTCCATGTCCCTGATTTGTCATTCTTTACTTCTAATTATTGATTCGATAAAAAAGTTTAATCTGATTTGCATTCCTGAAACCTCTCAAAACCATATTATACCCTAAAGGTTTAGAGTCCGGTTGAGAAAACGGTGGAAAAGTGCTTTTATGGTTTATGAAGTAAATATGTGAAGAAAATTATCTCGATTTACAGAAAAATGTTATTAAATGTACGTTTGGGGAGTCCAAACGTTCTCCACGCAGACATTTAAAATACTTTTACAGAGATATAAATAAATTGTTTATTAATAAGATACTTATATTGATAGCAAAATTGAGCTTATGATCATATAGGTTGAGTTAACTTTTTATCAAGTGGACCAATCTTTATTATTGTTACGTTTGATTTTTGATAGGGTAAGCTATGGACAATTTGATTTCTTAGATTTGAACCCTAATTAATAGTAACAATAATTGTGGAGGCACGTCAAATGTATAAAAGCTACCTCCCCCATTATGGCGCAAATTGACAGTCACGTGAAGGTTCTTTGATATATTTATTTTTTTTGGTGAAAGGTTCTTTGATAAACGGGTGGATGTTCATGTCATCCTTCAATCTCAATCAATCACATTTTATAATTCCTCCTACACATTTTAATTTAAAAGATTTGCAATCACATACTAATAATAAAGAGAATTAATAAATAAAAGATCTCTTGTTTATTGATATCATCGTAATCATTTCTTATATGAATCATAAATTTATATGAGAGTATGAGCCATATCCCTTTTTAATTTCTGTAAATAACTTCACGTGCTACATTGATTTTAATTTTTAAATGTGAGATGATATATTTTATATTATTTTGTACAGAAAATAGAAATGCATGTACATAATATTTTTTCAGCTAAAGTATACTTTTAATCCTTTATGTTTGCGATTTACATCATGTTTCATTTTAGTCATTTAAGTTTAAAAAGTGCACTTTTAGTCCCTCAAACTTAACGCCGTTAGTCTCTCCTAACGGAAATTGCTGAGTCATTCAACTTAACACTGTTATTTTAGATACTTCTTTATTTTACACAATTTAAAATATCAAATTTATTATATTATTAAATTATAATTAAAATTTGAGTATGATTTATCAACGTTTTATTTATTGCACAGTTATCGATTAAATTTGATGAGTCAGCATTTTCCGTTAAGAGAAACTAACGGCGTTAAATTTGAGGGACTGAAAGTGCACTTTTTAAATTTAAAGGACTAAAATGAAACCTGATGCAAACATAAAGGATTAAAAGTATACTTTAACCTATTTTTTCCCATGTCTTATTTTTATTATATGCAAAAAATTTAAAGAATAGCCTCTTTTTTAAATTAAATATTAAAATAATTCAACCCCTTATTTTATTGTGTGTGTGTTCATACCTCACATATTGATCAAATTTTAAAAGTTGGGGTGTTAAAATAAAACAGTTTCTCAAAATAATTATAATAGAAAATATGATTTTTTTAAATTAAACAAAAAGGTTCCTAAAAAGATTAACCTAGTAAAGTTGGAGGAATTATTTAAAAGTGTTTTGAAGTCTCGAAAGAGCGAGGAGTTTACGGGTTTTTGAGAAGTATTTACGAAATTTTAAAAAGATTTATAGATTTTAAAATAATTTTTATAAATTTTAAATTTTTTTTATAAATTTTGAGATAGTTTTATTTTGGTTTGTGTTTGCTGTCGGGAGGGAGTTCTTCGTAGACGTGCACTTCATCTTTTTCCGTTATACCGAAACTACCCGTGTACTGTTTAATTACAAAACCAAACATACCCTCTCCAATACGACGAAGCGAACCATGTCGACGACATCTCGCTCCCATAGGGCAATCTTCGCCTTCCTCCTTGCGGCTGCCGTTATTTTTCTGGTAGCATCGGATACCGGTGAACTTCTCAAGTTCACGGAAGCTCCGGCATTTCGAAACGGCGAGGAATGTTCCGAAACGTCATGGTCAAACTCCCACAAGCGAGTTCACAATCCTTCCATTATCCATATAGCCATGACTCTCGATACCGCTTATCTACGTGGCTCCGTGGCCGCCGTCTTCTCCGTTCTACGACACGCTTCTTGCCCGGAGAATGTGGCCTTCCACTTTATCACGGCCTCGCACAGCGAGTCCGAGCTCTACCGGATAATCTCCGCCACTTTTCCTTACTTAGACTTCTACTTTTACCGCTTTGACTCAAACGTCGTCAGTGGAAAGATCTCGAATTCCGTTCGCCGAGCGCTTGATCAGCCTCTCAACTACGCGAGGATGTACGTGGCCGATCTGTTGCCGGCCGGCGTCCGCCGCATAATCTACTTCGATTCCGATCTGATCTTGGTGGACGACGTGGCGAAGCTCTGGAATATCGATTTGGGAGCACACGTTTTGGGCGCGCCCGAGTATTGTCATGCGAATTTCACCAACTACTTCACGACCAAGTTCTGGTCAAACCCTGTTGTAAAATTGCATTTGAACATCAGTGGATCTTCAAGCTCCTCTGCAACGTTGTGATCATACTATTGGCAGTAACATCTGCAAGTAAAAAGAGTTGCAACATAACTCTTAGATTATAGGAAAATAATAACAATATTTAG
>JANTPZ010138443.1:22812-33279 GCA_025593235.1 Vachellia pachyceras
TGAAAATTCCAAAAACAAAGTAGTAAATTCTATTATTAATAAAGTAACAATTACTAAACTAATCATATACTTGTAGCTTATATATTCTCTGACATTATTTATAATTTTGAAATATTTATCCTAACAAAATATCAGAATATATATGGTACGGGTTTTTTTTTTATTTTTTAACCTTCAAATTTGAAATTTTAAAATAATTTATCCTTTTTTAAAAACTAATTAAAAAGAAGATGAGTAGATGCAAATGCGATAATATGCCTGTGTAGGAAGGAGTTCTGTTTTTTTATTGTTTTACAAATTTAAAAAATTATTATTTTATTTTTTTAAAGGAAAATTTTAAAATAAAAAGTCCAACCCGGTCAACCCACTAACCTGGCTGAGTTGACCGGGTTGATCCCGATTCACCCCGGGTCAGACCGGGTTGACCGGTTTGACCCCAAACCGGGGTCGAACCATCACCCGGACCGGACTGGAGGTCGGTTCGCCGGTTTTCGGTTCGAACCGGCCGGTCTGGGTTTATGAACATGATTAAACATAAGAAATGAATGTGTGATGTCGCATATGTTGCGTCCGGATGCATTATTAAATTATTGTTGTATATAATAAAGATTCTTGTGAATATTATAAAGTAAAGAAAATGTAAAAGATGAAGAGAGAATTAAAGAAAAAGATGAATCAATCTTTTATTCACTTGGATGTGCACAAAATGTGGTACATAATCCTCTATTTATAGGCTCTTAACCCGAAGCAAGAGTTACAGAGAGAATCAATTGCAAATTCAATCCTCATTAATGTGCAAATTGTAACATTTGAGTTATTGGCATAAAAACCCCTAAACACTATTTATTATAGAGGTTATGGAATGATGAAAAAGAAATGTCAAGATGTGGGAGTTTATGGACATTCACAACATATAATATTTTTATAACAGTGATTTTACAATCAAGATTTAATGTCTTGGGATGAGTTTTATGTTTTTATAGATATTGTTTTAATTTTGTTCATCATGTTGAAATCTTATCTTTCATAAAAGGGGGAAAACAAATTGAAGTCATGAACTAGTCTAGACAATTCGATAGACCAAGTTTGATCTAGCTTAACCTTAGGTTAGAATTGAATTAGATTAGACTACTGATTGTCTTATTCAGCCTAAGGTCTCATCCATACTAAACCTGAGGTTGATTACTATCCCATTCTAATTTAGTCAATGCACAATCCTAATTCTAGTCTAGTCAATGCACAATCCTTCTGTTGGAGATGATTTTGTTCGAGGCGTTGTCAAACACTGAAGGTAGATATCTCTCTTAGTAGAATTTGAACTTTACTCCACGATGTTGTAAAAGATTATACATGATATGATCTCCAATGGCTATTGCCAAACTCTTTTTGTACAAAAATATTTAGTGAGTTGGATCCTGAAGCCTCACTAGGGTTAAGACATGCCTCAAAGTTTAGAAAGTGCTGACAGAGGTATTTACATATCATATACTAACAAGATCATCGTATCAGCAGTGAGATTTAGACCCACAGTTTTATAGGTTGTGGAGTCAATTCTTTACCAACTGAACCAACTTTTGTTGCAGATCCCAAATTTTTTTTGTTAAGCACATGTATCATCCTACTCGAAGCAATCGTGTTTGAGCCACTATCATTCATAAAACATGGGCACCCATCCCAATAAATATTCAAATCTTAATTTGCTATATTACGAGGGACTAACCCTTTTCATTAGAGTAACTTGTATCCCTAGGGTTGTATTATGGCAAGCAAATTTGTGTGTATGCGAGCACAAAATAAAGAATGGTTTGTTAGCGAAAATTTGATGATTTAGAGGTCTATGTTCAAATGGGCCTCCAACACAGTTAGCTTAATATAACGTATGAAAATTAATATTGCATTAGGAAGTAAGGAAATGGAGAAAAAAACTTTCCCTTCAACGATTCCTCCCAATCGGGAAGAAGATGACCAGCTAATGAGGAGTGCGAAAAAGGTTAAAAATGGAGGAGGAAAAATGCTAAGTCAGTCTAATGTTAGGAATACTTGGCCAGCACTAGGAAATAAAGGAGCTAAGTTTGTTCTAGGAGGACAGTCATTTGCGGACAAACTTAAAGGTGTGAATGTGCAGAATGAATAGTCGGAGGAGGAGGAAAGTGATGAGGAGCTTATGTCGGATTCAAGTATGTCTAATGCTTCCCAGCGTGCTTTCGAGAAAGACAAAGAGGAACCCCTGTGCAAGACTACTGAGGACCCCAAGAGAAACTTCCCATCTTTCTCTTTCTCTGAGTCGATGAAGAAAAGATTATACAAAGCTTGGAAGAGGGCGGTTATTGTTAAACTTCTGGATAGAAATATCGGTTACAGAGCTCTCCTTTCCCGTCTTCAGACGATGTGGGCAAAGAAAGGCATTATCAATCTGATCAACATAGGTTATGGTTATTATGTGGTGAAGTTATCCAATAAGGAGGATTATGTTAATGCTCTCATCGGAGGACCGTGGATGATCTACGACCATTATTTGACAGTAAGACCATGGGAGCCGAATTTCAGACCTCAAAGTGCCACTATTGATAAGGTTGCAATTTGGGTTCGCATGCCGAAGGTTGCGTTGGAATATTATGATGTTCAAGCCTTGACATTGATAGGAAACAGAATTGGGGAGACCTTACGAATCGACTTGAACACCTCGTGTCATCTAAGAGGGCACTATGCAAGGATATGTGTTTTGGTAGACCTTGGCAAACAACTTATGTCAGGGTTCTCCCTAGATGGGGAAGAGTTTTATCTTGAACATGAGGGTTTACACATGCTCTGTACCAAGTGTGGCATTTATGGTCACAGAATGGATACGTGCCCCACAAGGAATGAGGAAAATCAGAACCAGGAGAGAAATATGGCGACACAACGCCAGGAGGATGAAGGTGTGACAAAGGAGGGCCATGAACAGTGGCATATTGCCCAGAAAAGCAATCGACCAAGGAAAGCAAAGGAGGCTAAAGGTGAGTTCAATCGGTCGAGGAGCAGTGGTTCTCGCTACGGGGTGTTGGCTGACGTGGAGGAAATGGGGGCCACACAAGAGGAAGTGCCGCTACCGAGTATTGCAGAAAAGCAGAATCAGGTATCACAGAATCTGATCACAGGGCACAACGAGGTTGCTCACGCATGAAAGAATAACAGAAAGGGGAGTGGTAAAGAGGTTATGCAAGTGGGGATAGAGGAGCAATTAGGAGCAACATCATCTACAGGGCACGCTCTGGATGTACAAATGATACAGAGAAGAGCAGAGAAAAGGACTAGGGAGATGGTAAAGGAGAGGGATAGAAATGAGGGTCCATTGTTGTTAACATTGGGAGAAAATAATGATGACCTACACAGTGTGGGCCAGGCGGAGACACTAGCAACAGGGATTGCTCAGCCCAATATGGGGGGAGTTAATAGGGATACCGGGCCTGATGATCCGATGGGCCTAAACGAAATGGGTTGTGAAGACCTAGATCCAGGAGAATTAGAAAAGGGTCCAGGATGGCTTGAATCGGGCCCAGCGATGGATATAGAGGGTGATTTGGACGGAGGGACTTGGGTGCCAGAAACCCAATTCTCTTACTGAGTCCATAAGGTTTTTTTCTCTGTTTTTTATTGTGTCATGGATAGTGTCCTATTCTGGAACACAAGAGGGGCCTGTGGGTCTGGCCTACTTCACAATTTAAGGAATATTATACAGAACTCTAATCCTGCTATGATTATGCTAGTGGAGACCAGGTGTAGTTGCGAGACACGCTTCAAAGGTATTCGTACGCTGGGATTCAATATGCTTAAAATGATCCCCAGTGTGGGATTTTCTGGAGGTCTGGTGGCAGCTTGGAAATCAAACCAGGTTCAAGTCACGATTTTGGAGGAGGATAAACAGTATTTTCATTTTGAATGTAAGCCAAACAATAAGCCTGCTTACCTTTTGACATCAGTTTATTCTCTGCCTTATCAGTCGATGAAAAGTGAGTTGTGGGATAACTTGAAGAGAATATCCACATCTACTAGTAATCCTTGGATTGTTATTGGAGACTTCAATGAAGTGCTTCATCACTCCGAGAGGATTGGAGGAGCAGGAGCTATAAATTCTAGAATTAACTGGTTCCAGGGGATAGTTAGAAAGTGTGGTCTTGAAGATATGGGATTTTGTGGGCCTAGATTTACATGGAAAGGGCCTAAGACTGCATGATACTGAAGATTATTTGAAAGGCTTGATAGAGCCTTGGCTAATGCAGAATGCTTTCAAGTCTTTCCTTATAGCAAGCTGAAGGTCCTTCCAAGGACAAAATTCTCTGATCACAATCCTATTTATCTGCATCTGGATTTTGAATCAACTTCAGCAGGAATCAAACCTTTCAGATTTGAAGCCATGTGGTTGGATCATGATAATTTTGAAGATTTTCTGTCGGGAGTGTGGAGTGGTGATAGGTGTGAATTGGACCAGGCTCTAGCTTATCTTGAGGCTGATCTGAGGGTTTGGAACAAGGATATATTTGGCTTTGTTGAGAAGAAGAAGAGAGGTATTTTATCTCGGTTAAGGGGGATACAAAACTCCCCTTCCTATCCTTACTCGAACTTTTTACTCAACTTAGAGTTCCAATTGCAATCTGAGTTGGAGGAAATTCTCAAGGCTGAGGAATTGAAATGGTTCCAGAAGTCTAGAACTAATTGGGTGACAAGAGGAGATAGGAATACCAGATATTATCATTTAACAACTCAGTTCAGGAGAAGGAAAAACAAGATTATTTGCCTCAAAGACTCCCGGGGTGAGGGGGTGGAAGATGATCAGCAACTTAAGGACCTGGTTACTCAATTTTTTAAGAGTTTATATGATGAAGATCAAGGGGTTTCTCCTGTTGATACGCTGTCGAGCTATCCAATGTGGATGAGAACAGTCTGAAGATCATGAGTTGCCCTTCCTCCTTTAAAGAAGTTAGAACATCTCTTTTTTCCATGGGAGCCTACAAAGCTCCTGGAATAGATGGATACCCCCCAATTTTCTTCCAAAAGAACTGGAATGTGTTGGGAAATGCTCTGTGCAAATTTGTTGTCGATGCGTTTGAAACTGGAAAAGTGGGGCATGAAGCTAACAAAACCCTCATATCCCTCATTCCAAAAAGAGACAAACCCGAGTTGGTGGCCCATTTCAGACCTATAGCTTTATGCTCGATTCATTACAAATACCTATCTAAGGTAATTGTGCAGAGACTGAGAAGTGTTATTGATGACATTGTTTCACCCTACCAATCTAGCTTCATAAAGGGTAGGGCCATTCAAGATAATATCATTATGGGGCAGGAGATTATGCATACTATGAAAAAATCAAGAGGCAAAAAAGGGCTGATGGCTCTAAAAATAGACCTGGAAAAGGCTTATGATAAAATGAGTTGGTCTTTTATAGAGAGAGTCCTTAGAGAGATTGGCTTTGATCATCAGTTTATCAATCTTGTCATGGACTGCATTACCTCAGTCTCTTATAACGTGTTGTGGAATGGCAAGCAATCAGAATTTTTTTCACCCAAGAGAGGGTTGCGACAAGGGGATCCTTTGTCTCCTCTTCTTTTTGTTTTGTGCATGGACAAATTGACTCATTTAATTTCTGATGCAGTTAGAAAAAGGAATTAGGTGCTTATCAGGATAAGCAAGGATGGACCTGCTGTCTCCCACCTCATGTTTGCTGATGACTTACTTTTGTTTGGTGCTGCATTTGAAAAACAGGCACAAGGAATTATGGAGTGCTTGAACAGTTTCTGTTTAGCATCAGGGGAATCCATTAACAAGAACAAATCTTCTATCTACTTTTCGCCTAGAGTGCCTAGCTTGACCAGAAGAAGTATTTGTCAAATCACAGGGATGAAGATGTCTGTGGAGGTAGGGAAGTATCTTGGTATTCCGATGAACAGAGGAAGAAGGCCTTCTGAGGCTTTCAGATATATTATTGACAATGTAAAAAATAGGCTGGCCACGTGGAAGGAAAAGACGCTCTCCTTAGCAGGATGAATTACTCTCGCTAAATCTGTCATTAGTGCCATCCCTGTCTATCCTATGATGGTGACTAAAATTCCAGTATCAATATGCCATGAAGTAGAAAGATTGCAGAGGAACTTCATTTGGGGAAGTAGTCAATCTAGCCATGGTTTCCATCCTATTGCTTGGAAAACGCTAGTAAGACCTAAGGTGCGAGGGGGCCTTGGATTTAAGCGGCTATCAGAATTCAATGATGCTTGTGGAGCAAAAATAGCTTGGAAACTGGTCAGTGGTACAAAGGAACTATGGGCGGAGGTTCTATTCTATAAATACATGATTAACAGCGAAAATCACTTATTTGAGGTAGAGAAAGGGGATTCTGCATTGTGGAAGTTCGTTGCTCAGCAAAAAGAGATTGTGGAGTCTGGTACAAGGTGGCATATAAGAAATGGCCAGTCAGTGAATTTCTTCAATGATTATTGGCTATATCCGGACATGCTTTTAAGGGATCACTGTCTGAGGACGTTGACAGTTGAAGAGGAAAACAGCAAAGTAGTTGAATGGAAAGTTAATGGTTCTTGGGACCTGCAAAGCTTGGCTACATTGTTACCCAGAGATATCCTTCAGAAACTTGTATGTATGCCAGTCCCAAGGAAAGATGTTGGGGATGATGTTATGGTTTGGAGAGGAACTAATGAGGGTGTTTTCTCGGTGAAAAGTGCTTACTCTTTAATCATGGATCACTCATCAAATCAGCAGAGCCGAGTTTATAACGAGATATGGGGATGGAAGGGAGTGGAGCGCATCAGAGTATTTATGTGGATGGCTTTCCAGGGTAGGCTTCCTACTAACAGTTGGAGAAGCAGATGGTCTTCAACATCAGGGATGTGCCAGTATTGTAATAAAGCCGCTGAAGATGTTATTCATATTCTTAGGGATTGTGATTATGCGAGGAGAGTGTGGGACCAGTTACTGCAGCCGAGACACAGGGCAGTTTTCTTCTCGGCTAATTTGCAGAAATGGTTCCATCTCAATCTGACAAGGGACATGGGGAATGAGGCCTCGGAACCTTGTCACCTGATCTGGGGCGTGTCTATCTGGAAATTTTGGAAATGGAGGAATCGGCATATTTTTGAACAGGATTTTACCAAACCAAGGCACCCAATCACGGAGATTATGGTGGGATGGAGAAGGTACGTTATCTTTCAGGAGAGGGATCACAGGGAGCAACAGATAATTCGTCCCCTTCGGTGGAACCTCCCGAGAGAGGCTGGGTCAAGATTAATGTTGACGCGGCTGTATCTTATTCAGCTAAAACAGCAGGCTGCGGAGGAGTTTGTAGAGATCATATGGGGAGCTGGATAGCTGGGTTTTCGCAAACGATTGGTTCTTGTACGGTGGTGGAGGCTGAGCAATTGGCAGTAATTAAGGGAATCACGATGGTATGGGACTTAGGATTTCGAAAGGTTGTTTTGGAGTCGGACTCAAAGATTGTGGTTGACACGATAAAGGATAATCACTCATGGTCCTGGTACAACTTGATAGGTGTTCAAATCCAGGAATTCTTGGAGCATGATTGGGATCTGAAAATTTCACATATATCTAGATCCCAGAACGGCCTTGCGGATTCTATGGTGAAGGAAGGTTTGAGGAAGACAACATTTTACGGTAGCTGTCTGGAGCATCTGAGGACCTTAGCGTCCAGAGAGTTGTTGGGAGCTACTCCCCACTAGTTTCTTCTTTTATTGTTCTGGCCTTTGTGCCTCTTTTAATATTGCATTGTACCCAAAAAAAAAGTCCTTGAGATTTACGCTCAACTAATTCTGACGATACTTAAATCTGTGGCACATTTGTTATATTTGTCATCTTTATTATTAAATTTTCATCTATGTTAGTCTCATCAAAACCTCATATATGGTGACACCTCTCCGTGTCTTTGATTTGTCATTCTTTACTTCTAATTTTTGATTTAATAAAAAGTTTAATCTGAGTTGATTCCCAAAACTTCTCAAAATCAGATTATACCCTTGAGGTTTAGAGTCCGTTTGGAAAAGCGGTGGAGAAGTGTTTTTATGGTTTATGAGGTAAATATATAAAGAAGATTATTTCGATTTACAAAAAATGCTATTAAACAAGCGTTTGGGAAGTCCAAACACTCTCCCAAACAAGTACTTAAAATGCTTTTACAGAGATACAAATAGGTGCTTATTGATAAGATACTTATATTGGTAGAAGAATTGAACTTCCGATCATATAGGTTGAGTCAACTTTTTATCAACAGGACCAATCTTTCTTATTGTTATGTTTGATTTTTGAAAGGGTAAGCATGATCAATTGATTCGTTAGATTTGAACACTAACTAATAATGGGGTATTTGGAAACACTCATTCACCCCTCCAAAAGCACGTTCAACAGTGTTTTTCGTAAAACGAGATAATCTCCTTCACGTATTTACCTTGATTTATATAAAAGTACTTTTTTACAGCGTTCTCAAACGAGTCTATAATAATTGTGGAGGCACTCCAAATGTATAAAAGCCACCTCCCCCCATTATGGCACAAATTGACAGTTACGTGAAGGTTCTTTGATATATTAAGTATTTTACCGGTGGATGTTCTATGTCATCCTTCAATCTCAATCAATCACATTTTATAATTCCTCCCATACATTTTAATTTTATAAGAACATGATGTTGATTGATATCATCATAATCATTTCTTAATATGAATCATAAATTTATATGAGAGTATGAGCCATACATCCTTTTTAATTTCTGCAAATAACTTCACGTGCTACATTGATTTTAATTTTTAAATGTGAGATGATATATTTCATATTATCTTGTACAGAAAGTAGAAAACCATGCATGTACATAATTTTTTTTTGGGGAGATTTATTATAAAATCATAAGAAAAGAAGTTATTTATGAAAAGGTCCTAAAAGATGTCAATGGAAGCTGCTCCATTTGTCAATGGTGTTCCTCAACTTGTTATTGACAACTTCTTGTGACATTTTCATAAATAACTTCCTTCCTTAGAACCTTACAATAAATCTCCAATTTTTTGCCAATTTCTTATTTTTATTATATGCAAAAAATTTAAAGAATAACTTTTTATTAAAAATTAAATATTAAAATAATTCAACACCATATTTTATTTTGTGTGTATATTCATACCTCACATATTGATCAAATTTTAAAAGTTGGGGTGTTAAAATGAAACAGCTTGTCAAAATAATTAGAAACAGAAAATGTCATTTTTTTTAAATCAAACAAAAAGGCTCTTAAAAAGATTAACCTAATAAAGTTGGAGGAATTATTTAAAGGTCTCGTGTAAACTTTACAGAAATTTACAATCAAGTCTCCTAAATTTACAATCAGGGTAGTTGATAACTATTTCTGAAACCTTATAGTAATTTTATTAATCTTTAAGATTTTTTATTAATTAATTCTTCTATTTATAACTTATAAATGTAAAGTTTGCTAAATTTTATATTTTGTTATACCGAAACTACCCGTGTACTGTTTAATTACAAAACCAAACATACCCTCTCTCCATACGACGAAGCGAACCATGTCAACGACATCTCGCTCCCATAGGGCAATCTTCGCCTTCCTCCTTGCGGCTGCCGTTATTTTTCTGGTATCATCGGACACCGGTGAACTTCTCAAGTTCAGGGAAGCTCCGCCATTTCGAAACGGCGAGGAATGTTCCGAAACGTCATGGTCAACCTCCCACAAGCGAGTTCACAACCCTTCCATTATCCATATAGCCATGAGCCCATGACCCTCGATACCGCTTATCTACGTGGCTCCGTGGCCGCCGTCTTCTCCGTTCTGCGGCACGCTTCTTGCCCGGAGAATGTGGCCTTCCACTTTATCACGGCCTCGCACAGCGAGTCCGAGCTCTACCGGATAATCTCCGCCACTTTTCCGTACTTAGACTTCTACTTTTACCGCTTTGACTCAAACGTCGTCAGTGGAAAGATCTCGAACTCCGTTCGCCGAGCGCTTGATCAACCTCTCAACTACGCGAGGATGTACGTGGCCGATCTCTTGCCGGCCGGCGTGCGCCGCATAATCTACTTCGATTCCGATCTGATCTTGGTGGACGACGTGGCGAAGCTCTGGAATATCGATTTGGGAGCGCACGTTTTGGGCGCGCCCGAGTATTGTCATGCGAATTTCACCAACTACTTCACGACCAAGTTCTGGTTAAACCCAGTCTATGCGGCCTTGTTTCGTGGCCGGAAACCTTGCTATTTCAACACGGGGGTGATGGTCATAGATCTGTGGAAATGGAGGGAGGGTAGGTACACGCAGAAGCTAGAGACGTGGATGAGGATTCAGAAGAAGCACCGAATCTACGAGCTCGGTTCTCTGCCGCCGTTCTTGCTTGTATTCGCCGGAAACGTTGAGCGGGTGGATCATAGGTGGAACCAGCACGGGCTGGGCGGTGACAATCTCAAAGGTTTATG
>JANTPZ010138444.1:0-29628 GCA_025593235.1 Vachellia pachyceras
ATCTTACTAAACTGCTGGCTTAGTAAACTTCTGGTTTACTATCTCATGACATACATCAAATTCATCAGTAAACTGCTGGTTTACTATTGTATGTCAAATATCAAATTCATCAGTAAACTTTTGGTTTCCTTCCATATGTTTTCAACTTTGCTTGTATACAAAGCCAAAGGTAAAATGGAAGAACTTGAAATGTAAATATACATATATATATATAAATAAAACAATAATAACGTAAATAAAGTTAATCAATCATATATATAATTAATTATACATATACATATATATAATTTATAGTGTTGTAAGTATAACAATAAATAAATATAGCTTCTTATTATATGATAAGGTAGAGGAAATATATGGCATTTGGCCATACGATAACTATTATTTTCATTTCTCAAAATATCATGAAACTTTATAAGTTTATTATAAATTGGGTAGAATAGAGTGCATTTTTAAAGCATAATTTTATTCCTTTCAGCAATATATAATATTAGCTCTTTCGGAGCCTTTAATGCACACCCAATTTATTAAGTATGCACACCCTATTTATTAAGTATGCCCATATTTTGCCCTTTTTTTGTGGTTCTTATTAGTTTTTCTCCACTTCAGGTGGGAATTAGAACCAATACAATTCTGACCAACACCTAAGGATGTGGTCATATCCCCTTTCTCGACTATCACAATTATTATATTTCACAATATTCACTTCTGAGAATAGAGTCGAGCTTATTGGCCAAATCCATTAGTAACCCAACATATAAAACTTTATAAATATAAAGGCATCTATTTATAATGGGCTTTCAGGAGGATAACCAACTTCTGGTGGTCATGCCTTTCTTTTAATTGTTGTAAAGAACATATGGGTCTTCTATATATGTAGCAAATACAAAGTTATAGCTACACCCAAGATTGCATACTAAACACAAATATCAACTGTATGCAGTTGAATTTTAGATATGCATAATTCTTGATAGGAATTTAATCAATTCTCTCATCACTATATATACCCATCACCATTTTGGGCTATTAAGGAGGCGTCTGCTGCATGCCAAAATGCATCGTTTTGGCCCCTTCCAGAGAGTTGGGTTACCTAATTCGACCCAGTTTGCCCCTCCCCACTCAATTGCCACACAGTTTCATTTTTCCCTTCTTTCCAGGCAACGGTGGCTCACATTTTTCGGTGATAGTGGATCCTTTTCTGACCAGGAGCGTTTTCCACATTGTTTCCCATAAGAATCAAGTAAAATAATGATTCTTTCATAATATATATCAAGATGGGGGAAAACGCATCATAAATCCCTTTTAAAACCCCAATCAAACCTTTCCGGTAAAGATCCATTGATTCCGGCGGGAAGCTCCCTCATATGAAAAGTAAACATAATATTTATCAACAACTTCCCAAATATATATCCATATATCGATGAGCACGAAAAAACTCATGCATATATATATATATATATTCAAACATCCAGATTTGCAAGAACAAGCAAAGGTTGCAATCCTTTTGTAAAATTTATTTGTATTTTACCTAAAGAAAAATTGTATCCTTTCTCCAAAATCAGAAATGAGCTCTGGACAGGAAGCACTGTTCCCGATGAACAAACTTGAATTAGAGAACAATCAAAATTAGAAATAAATTTTCAAATTTCCTTAATGTTCCCAAAAAGCATTACCTTTTCCCAACATGTTTAAATTTATTCCAAAAAGATATTTTAAAGGCAATCACAAATTAAAATAATTTTGATCTCAAATCCAAATCTTTTGGGAACAAAAATATAAAGGAACGAAAGATTTGGATCACCCCAAATTGAAAGAAAAAGAAGGCGAGTTGATCAGAGCAAACCTGACGAATCTGTATCTAATCATGAGAGAGCGTCGTTTATTGTTATTTTTCAAATCCAAAAATTGAAAAACTTGATCCAGACCCAAAACTTTTCTAGATCCAAAAATTGAAAAACTCGATCTAGATCCAAAAACTTTTCCATATCCAAAAATAAAACTCAATTATCTTGGAGTGAAATATAATAACGAGTAATATCAATATGAATAATTTGTAAATAGAAGTCGAATAAGATATAATAACAAAAACAATCTCCAATCCTAGCCATTGGAATCTGATGTTTAAAACATCCAGTAAAAGAATTAACTAATTCCATACAGTGGCTCATCAGATTATCCTTGATTGATAAAGAAGGAAAAAGTAGAATAAGATAAAGTAGTATATCCCGTTAGAGCTTCGTGCTGATAACGTGTTATAAAATGAGGGAATTTGGGAATAGAGAAGAATAGTAGAAGAGATTGAGAGAAAGAAGAAAATGATCAAATTTCTATTCTTCATAACTTGAGAGGAGTATTTATATACAATGTGAGAGCCATATAACTAAATGCCCTAATAACTAATATCTCCTAATAATCATAACCGACTTTCAAATAAATTGAATCTAGATCTATCTTGATTACAATATATTCATAAATAAAATACATGAATTATAAGAACATCCACACTATATATTATATTTTATAACAGTCTACATATACTTTATGTGATTCACAAGGTTATAGTTAGAAAGATTTAGACATGAGTTTAATTTAGCAATATAGATTTAAAAACGTTAAATAAACTAGACTGACATGCACTACTGATTAGATTAATGTGACTTGTGGAAAAAGATCAAGAATTAGGGTCAAATTTTATCCTGAAGTTTTCACTCAGAAGCATTAAGTATCCGGAAATTTTTTAGGTTTAATTTTGTCCCGGCAGTTACTAAAAGATAGCAATGTTACCCTACACTAACAGATAGCTAACTTTTTGCATGTTTGGGAAAAACTTCTTCCCAACGGTGCACGCAAACCAAAATAAAAGCTTCTCGAAATCCGTAACTTATTTCTTTCAACAGAACTCCTTATTTCTAATAGTATACGTAAGTTAAGATAAACTATCTCAAAATTTATAAATTTATTTAAATTTCATAAATTCTTCTCAAAATGTCTCCAAGGAGACACTGAGAAAGTAGAAGAAAGCTGAAGCGAATGGAGAGATGGGTGTGGCGTGGGAGGGGGAGACATTTTTGAGTGCTACCACTGCCACATCAGCATGTTACAGTTTTTCTCCATTTTTTTTATTTAACGGTCAAATAACCATTTGTTAGAATAAGGTAATATTTTTACGTTTGGATGACTTCCAATGTAAAATTAAACCTAAAAAACTTTTAGATGCTTATTGTTTTTTAATTGAAAACTTCTGAGGTAAAATTCAACTTTAATCCAAAGATCAAAATAAGAATTCATTAAAAGTTTATAAATCAAAATCAAAATTTATTAAGAGTATAAGGATTCGAAGTATGTTTAACTTTAAAAAAAAACTTTATAAAAAATAACTTGAACTTGTGATAGATAACTAAAATTGGTAGAAATCAATTTTCAACAGTAAAAATTAATTTCCAACATTTGAATTTATGTGCAAGATTAAAGAAATCCGAACTGGGCATTGAACCGAGTGAGATAGTGATTCAAAGGCTGATGGGTCGGTCAATTCAGAATCAGACCGATTATATTAAAATAATTGAATTTAGCATATTATATTTTATAAAAATCAATAGGTAAAATTTAAAATATTATTTTATTTTACCCATATTTTAAATTTGTAGAGTTCAATTAAATATAAACAATTGAAATAAAATGAATTAATTTTATCTTATTTTCTTATAAGTAAATTTGTTTAAATAGAGTTCATCAGGTTTCATGAAAAAAAACATAAGAATTGATTTTATTCTTAGTGTCCCCTCTGAAGCATTCCACTGTAAGTGTGAGCATCAAAGTCAATTTCTTTGTCCTCCCTCACCTTAGATCCATACGCGTTTGATATGAATTTTGGTTTTAATCCTTATATATATATAGTGCAAATCAATCTTTATCAATAGTCCATATCATCCTATTTAATGGTGTTAATACCACAATAGTAAAATTAACATTGTTAAATTTATTTCTAAACCTTTATGAAACTATGTTTAGATAATTATTTTTAAAAAATTGCATTTGAAGGTAAACATACTTAGAGTTGAGGTCAAAATTGCGATGATAGTTTTTATCAAAAAAAAAAATCTTGACGATAACTTAAATTCTTAAATGGAAAAAGGCTATTGGTGAAAAATAAATAATTCTCAAATTTCTTCAAATAAATATTAAAAGATGCAAAAAAAAACTTAATTTTTTTTAGGTTTTGAAAAAAAATTTCTATTTTTTTGTTTTAAAAAAAACACCAAGTAAAATTTTCTATTTTAAAAAACAAAAAATGTTTCTAAAAAATAGAATCAAACACAGCCTCTTGCCATTTCATAATCTTGACTCTCAGGTCATTTGGTCTTATCCCCAACAAGATAGTAAATGAGAGTGGGGGAGCAAATGAGCGGTCCAGATCAGATGACAGCAAAAGTATTAAATGTCCTCATGCAAAATATGCAAGATAAACCTTTTTACGACGTCTGAGATGACGTGGGTGAGATGACGTATGCAGGACAATCATTAATCGTCAACCTAACTCATTGACTTGCTTTCAGTTTTTATTCAGAAAAGGTATAAATAAACCCGAAAATTCAGGAACTTGACAGAAATAATTATAGCTACCGGGTTGGTTCCAGCGAAAATTAGTTAAATTACTAAATAGGAGTGCGTCTAAGGATGAACGTATTTAAAAAAAACTACCAAGCGGTGAAAACTACTAAAGTACGATAGGGAATTTCCGGTGGAACGATGAAATGCGTAGAGACTGGAAAGAACATCAACGATGAAAGCACTCTGTTCGGCCAACATTGACACTGAGAGACAAAAGCTAGGAGAGCGAATGGGATTAGGTACCCTGCTAGTCCTAACCACAAGCGATGGATACTAGACGATGTGTATATCGACCAATGCAGTACTGTAACTAACAATTTAAGTATCCCGTGTGGGGAGTACGTTCGCAAAAATGAAACTCAAAGGAATTGATGGTGGCCAGCACTAGCGGTGGAGCATGTGGTTTAATTCGATGCTAATAAAATGGTTAGTTTCTCACGATATAATAAATCAAACTTTGAATCTTCGTTAGAAGATGTGTTCGTATTGTATTTTTAATAATATTTTAAATAAAATTACATTTAAAGAAAGGGCACCTTAAAAAAATTTACAATAGTGAAATAGTAAGATCAAATGAATTTATGCGGGTAACAACTGTGATTTTTTTTTTTTTGTATTAAAATCTATTAAAATGTAAAAGTGAATTCTATATGAACATTTGTAATTTTGTTATACTTTAAAGGACGTTGAACTCTTCATTGTGACCTGCTTTGTACGAAATAGCCAATAGCCAGAGTTATTTCTGTCTGTGAACTTCCTTTCCTAATTAATTTCATTAAATAAAATTTAAGTGAAAAAATGGAAAATTTAACATCAGGTTCCGAATAATCCAATTAATGAACAAAATATTCCAAAAATTGGAAAAATTACCAACAGACCCCAATTATAGCTAGTCAGATTGTTATTGACTGCTGGTGAAGCTGTTAATGACAACCGGAATAGCTACTGCTAAGATCTGATGATAATTTTGTCAATCTTTAGAACATTTTGCTCATTAATTCTTTTATTTAGGACCTAATGGTAAATTTAAAAAAAAATACAAAGATCTTCCTTGAAAAACGGCTTCATGTTTTCTCAGATCTACTTTCCAATATTATTAACAAAATGTATTATTGTACTAATTAAGGATATAAACATCACATTTTAACATTTCTATATCATTGTTTATTTTAATTAATTAAGAACCAAGGTCTTTGAGCAGCACATATTTATTTATTTATGGTATTTAAGATGTAAATATGTGGTTTTTCATAAATTGCGTGAGGGTAAGTTTGCTCTCATGTAGCATATGAATTTTTAAAAGAAATGAGACCATAAGGATGGTTCTTTGAACACCCATCTCTTGATTTGGACATGGTTTCTAGTGGTTATTCATTTTTTTTTTCAACAATGGCAGTGTTATAGTTGCAAGTGCTCTAGCTTTGATTTAGAGTTAGGGTTTGTATGATGTGGGTTAGGCTTTAACCTCTCTTATAATTTACAATCTTATATTTAAGATAGGGATGGGTGCATAAAAATTTCTGTAAAAAAAGTGTAAATATGTTGCACCTTGATTGTCATTATACTTATCTCCTTGCCTTTTTTGTCACCAAAAAATCGAGTCAAAGTCATCGTCAATTAAACTACACCTTCTTCAACAAAGCGTTCAGATTAGCACTCTCACTTCCATCACTGCTCTCTCTCTCTCTCTCTATCTCTCTATCTATATATATATATATCTCCCAAAGCTCCCATGTTTCTTCATCATACTGATAATTTCCTCAGCACAGCACAGGCCAGCCCCAGAAACAAAAGGCTGATCCTTTATGGATACTAGCTCTGTCCAATTTCTTAATCAATTTGCTTTCTCACATGACTTCCATGACTTCCCCGCAGAGATAGATCATTTATTTTTCAGCGTCAGCGACGGCAAAGACGATATTTTCACTAATTCGTTGATTCCGTTGGACGAAGATGATCCGAGGCAACAGGAGAGGAAGCGAGCCATGGAATCCGATCGAGACAAAGCTATCTTCGAGTACAACCAGAAGCAGCAAGCTCAAGCTTTGATTGATTATTACATGCGGCATCAGGACAATTTGCGAACCAATAAAAGAGCTCATTCATCTGTCTTCGTTACAGATAATGTGGGCTCTGAACTTCCTGCGCCGGCTAGCTCTGGATCGTCTTCTTCGGGCCAGCACCATGATCGCAGGCTACGGGTGAAGGGACGACCCAAGCACCATCATCGCAGGCTATGGGTGAAGGAACGATCCAAGGGCTGGTGGAAACGATGCAGCCACCCAGACTTTCCGCAGGAAGAATTCCGGCGATCATTCCGGATGAGCAAAGCAACGTTCGACATGATCTGCGACGAACTCAACTCGGTGTTGACAAAGAAAAACACAACCCTCCGTGAAGCTGTTCCGGTGAGGCAACGAGTAGCTGTGTGTATATGGAGTTTAGCCTCCGGAGATTCTCTCCGCCTTGTCTCCAGACAGTTCGGATTAGGCGTATCAACATGTCAAAAGCTTATCCTCGAGGTGTGTTCCGCCATTAGAGCTGTTCTAATGCCTAAGTTTCTTCACTGGCCCGATGAATCAAAGATGAAGAAGATCAAGAACGGGTACGAATCAATCTCAGGCATACCAAATATCGGAGGCTCAATGTACACAACCCATGTTCCCATCAGCGCACCAAAGACCAACATGGCAGAATATTTCAACAAGATTCAAACTTTGAGGAGTAAGAAAACTTGTTACTCAATTACAGTTCAAGGGGTTGTAGATCCCAAAGGGATATTCACAGATGTGTTTATTGGTGGGCCTGGCTCCATGAACGATTATCAAGTTCTAGAGAAATCTGCTTTAAACCAGAGAGCCAAAATGGGACATTTAAAAGGTGTTTGGATGGTGGCAAATTCTGGGATTCCTCTGATGGATTGGGTTTTGGTTCCATATAATACAACACAACAAAAGAATGTGACTTGGAGTCAAGATATTTTTAATGAGAGGGTTTGGAAGATTCAAAACGTTGCTAAGGAAGCGTTTGGGAGATTGAAAGGTAGGTGGGGTATTTTGCAGAAGAGAAGAGATACGAAGCTCCAAGATTTGCCTTCGATTCTTGGGGCTTGTTGTGTTCTTCATAATATCTGTGAGATGAGAAATGAAGAGATGGATCCAGATTGGAAGTTCGAGGTTTTTGACGATGAAGTTATACCTGAGAATAACATACAATCCGCTAATGCTGTACTGGCTAGGGATTATGCAGCTTTCGATTTGTTGCACCATGGCCTTGCAAGAGGCACCGGCGCTGTTCCGAGTTAAGAAAGGAATTCCTTTTCATTTCATGATAATGGAGATTTGAGATATATTATCTACTGTATCCTTGTAATGTTTGCTTAAAAATGATTACAGTTATTGATATGCTTGTGTAGTCATAAAGGAGAAGATAAGATTGTACTGGAGAAAAGTTAGCGTTGTAAGTAATTATCAAGGAGTTATGGTGAGAAATTAAATTAACAAATTAAGCCTCCAAAAGGATGCCAACTGGAAGAGTTCATAAATGCAGGCAAAAAGTTTGTTTTGGTATTAAATCTTAAAGCTCAATTTATTTTTTGTATCTTCAATTGATAAATATATTTTTGTGAGTATCCTATTAATTACATATAGTAAATGAGATTTCCATCAATGATAGTTACTATTAGAAATAATATGTTAAGGAAACCAACACATATTTATTATAAAATAATTAATTCAACTAATTTTTTAACATTCATAAATTTATTATCTATCCCTTATATTAAATATTATAGACAATAGTTTTTATTTAGTCATACTGAAAGAGGTGGTAGAAACCAATAGTTCAGTAGCATGTAATGCTATGTTTGGTATGGTAGAATTGGGAGGCGGAATTGAAAATGGAATTCATTCCCTATGTTTGGTATGATGGAATTGGAGGGTGGAATTAGAAATGGAAATGGAATTCAAAATGGGTAGAAATAAATTTTATGATGTAACTCATGGAATTGTATTCAATTACATAGAATTGATTTTTTGACTTCTCATTTTTTTTCCTATATTTATATCTATTTCCATCCTCATTTCCATTTCCATATCTATTTCCACCAAAATCAATTTTAGCGTACTAAACGAGTCATAAGTCCGTGTTCAATACTGATTATAATAATATTTAGGTGTTAGTGTTCGCTCATCAAGCACATGGTGCATTACCCCTTACCCTAGTGGCAGAGTGACAGTGGTGATGCGTTCTATCTTCACAGTACATGCCTAGTACCCAGTTTCGCTTTCTATTCAACTAAAAAAATTGTAAGCTTATCAAAAAAAATTTTTTTTTAAAAAAAAAAGAGGTGGCAAGAGACTAAACATAGCGTTCGGAAAGTTGCATCTTTTGAGAATGATGTTGTTTAACATTTGTGGACAGGGTCTAATAGTATTGGGCAATTTATGCAGGCAATTTGTAGAGAAGTGTTTGGAGTATCTGTTGTGAAATATACACTAGGTATTTTTGCAAGCTTAGGCACCTCTTGGAAATCCTGTCTAGCCAAAATTGCAAATAAAAGGTTTGATACCACCACTTGAGTGTTTAGCTTGTCTTGTGCAGTTCCCGCGAGAGAGAGAGAGAGAGAAGCAGCAAAGAAACCTTAGTAAATAGCCAAACAAACCGGATACTGTTTCCCGGGGTCTTTAACATTACCTCTTTTGGCATTGGCTGTTAAACAGTACTACTTATGCTTTTTATCTGTCTATGATTATTTTTATGCTTTTTTATCTGCCTAAGATCATTTGCTTATAAGTATAAACAATTTATACAATATATTTAAATTTAATTCCCTTATAGAATTATGCATATTTTTCGTAAATCCTGTTCCTTCTTACCTTGCTGCAGCAGATAATATACCTGAAACTTCCATATCTCTGCCTTCTTAGATGAAAATCAACTTGAGGATTCCAAATTAAAAAGAGAGAGGGAGAAAGAAAAGTCCACAACTTTCCTTCCCCATTCATTCCTCAAGGCTTCCTCTGTCACAAGGAAGCAATTCTATTATGATTATTTACCAGACATTTTATGAGGAGGCTGTGTACAGTTTTGCCATAAGAACGTGATTTACGCGCCCTGTCAACCTCAAAAAATGAGAGAGAAGAGGAGGAAGGCATGAACGGTGAATCTGCCTTTGAAGTTCTCTCACATGCAGAGAATGCATCGTCTTTGTTTAGTGCTTTTCCAAATAAAGCCTGGTTAAAAATGCACAAACTTGTAGATAATCGCTCTGTTTTTGCTCCATTATTTCTAAAGAATCCCAAAAGGCTAGAATAGAACGTACAACCATGTCGAGCTATATTGGCACTTTCTTTTCGACTTGAAAAATCTCCGGACAATCTATCAATGGCTTACTTTTCCATCAAGCTAGAAATGACTTGGGATCATAGCTAATTGGAGTGGTAAATGTAGGGAAGCCTCAACGTCGTCAATAACCAGTGGCCGTAGGATTTAGGTCTTGACGAATAGTGGTGCATGGGCATCCCAAATTGTTGTTTACCACCTCGACATCTTATATGTCCGACATTGCGGAGATTCCGGAAACAACCAATGAGTAGTAAACACCCGTAGGACACAGAAATTGAGAGGTTGAAGAGACTGTAAAAGACAGACATGTAAGCGATTCTTTGTACCGAGTCTCGATGCGTCATTGTCTCATTTATCCAAATCGACAATCGTGAACAAGGGAGAAAGAGAGGGAGAGAGATAGCAGAGGAAAGGAGAGAGAATCTTTGAGGAAAAGTTTGGTACAGGAAGGAAAAAGGCTTCGGAAAATGGAGGGCGTTCGGGTGGAGAAGGAGGAGGACGACGACGTGGGACCCATGGCTGGGCAGGAAGAGGAAAGAGAGGTAGGTTCGAGCTTGACGATGGAGAGGGTGGCTGCCGCCAAGAAGTTCATCGAGAACCATTACAGGTCTCATTTGAAGCTCATACAAGATCGCAAAGAAAGGTAATCCAATTTATTAAGACGGGACAATTTTGAAATCCTCTAATTAGGAGCACGAGAATCTCAAAATGCCAACTTTCTTAAACATATTTAATTCCTATTATTAAGGATGAAAAAAACATTTTGAACAGAATCAAACTGAGGCAGCTCCTTTGACAAATTTCTCTCTTTACGCTTAAATATATTTATTTAATTCTTATTATTTTCTTGCATGTCATTGGGACCGTGCGTGCTTTTCCTTTTCATGCTTTGTTTATTGTGGAGGTGTTTTGAAAGTCTGGTGATTCTGGTAATTCTATAATTTGTGTGGGTTCTGGAATATGGACCCTTCATTTTTTTTTTCTGGCTTTTCATTATCAGGATCTGGGTTTTGTCTCTGCATGCTTGACCATTTGCTGATCTTAGTATATTAACGGCCATAGATTTATTTTTTGCAGGCGTTCAGTGCTGGAAAAGAAGTTAGCATCTTCTCATGTACCAGAAGAAGAACAGAGACATCAGCTGAAGGATTTAGAGCGCAAGGAGACTGAGTTTATACGTTTAAAACGGCACAAAATCTGTGTCGATGATTTTGACCTTCTAGATATTATTGGGAGGGGAGCCTTTGGAGAGGTATAAATTGTTCAATTAGATTACATCATTAGTGGCATCTTTTTGTTCCTTAATTTTGGTGTCATATCATTAAAGCAGGGTTTTTGAAGCCTGCTGGAAATCTGGGCCCCAGTACCCAATGTTATTTTTGACATGGCAGAATAATCGGTTCTTCTGGTTAAACTAATTATTTCCAATAATTTCCTAGCTAATCTTTGAACAACCAAGGTTGCTGGGAATAAAATTTGGGTAAAAGAGCAATAACAATACAGAAGTTTTTGTGAATGGGTACGGGCACACGAAAATGTTCGGAATACCATTTTTGACACTGAAATTTTATGATAGGCCATTTCATCTCCGCCCCATAAAAATGTTAACTTTTATAATTACATTCTTAATGGATAAGTTAGTCAATTTTGATAGTTAATAAGGGTAAAAATATATCATTTTAAAACCTCCAGATTTAAAATGGTTTTCTGGTAACTTTCATATGCCTAATACCCATTCACAAAAACTTATGTATTATTTTTGCCCTATTACTCATAAAATCTTCTGATATGAACTTAGATTTCAACAGGGGACAAATGAAACAAAGAAAATACTGTACGAAAAAAACTAGAAAAATATCTGCATTCAGAGTTTCACTAACTTCCATGAATCTAAATCAGAAATTCCGGATGGGTACCCACTAGTACGTTTTTTGTGCATGGCAACTATGCACATGGTTGCCATTGGCAATTTCACTATCAAGAGAAAATTCTTCTTCAAAAACAAAAAATCATATGCTAGTAATCTGCTGAAAGGCGTTAAATTGATAGCACAAACATGATGACGCCTATGCAAAATATGATGCCGAGGATATTCTTTTGGCAAAAGCATAGGCATAATACTAGGTATTTGTAGGTTTCCTTTCATTTGATGGCTATCATCATCACCACCACCACAATTGCCGAAGATTTGCATAGGTGTCTGGTCCCATGATGGTCAAGCTGCATGGGAAGCATTTAACTAATATAAACTGACTATTGACAGTAGAACTCTTACAGGTTTCTGGTTATAATTACACCTGAAGAATCTTGGTCTAGTTTGAATGCTGATTGTGCTTGAACCAGCAAAATACCTTTTCTTGTAGTTCCTTAATCCTTTGTGATCCCATTACCATATTTACTACCATTCCTAATCTATCTCTTTCGCTTTTCTTCCAAGTTGTAATTGCTTCAGAGTTTATGTGAGTCAAATATGCTGCTGGTCACACGTGATCCTCAGGGCTCAGATCCTGCAGTGGATTTGACTAGCCATTTACTTTTGTTCCTTGACTGTTTACCGTGAGATTGATTCCATGCTTTTGAAAAATGATTGAGCAGGTAAGACTTTGTCGCGAGAAGAAATCAGGCAACATTTATGCCATGAAAAAGTTGAAAAAGTCTGAAATGCTCAGCAGGGGGCAGGTGAGTTCTCATCATGACGAAGTTGTTCAAAGTCCTGTTCTTTCCATTATTAAATTATGTCACTCAATAAAATGAGAATTCTTTCAGCTTTTATGTTTAAGTTTCATCACATGCTGCAAATTGTTCGTTTCTTGTAATCTTGCTGGCTGCATTTGCAATACAGGTTGAACATGTCAGAGCTGAGCGGAACTTATTAGCAGAAGTTGCGAGTCATTGCATTGTGAAACTCTATTACTCCTTTCAGGATGCTGATTACTTATATCTGATAATGGAATATTTACCGGGTGGTGATTTAATGACTTTGCTGATTAGGGAAGAAACTTTGACTGAAAGTGTGGCTAGATTTTACATCGCTCAAAGCGTTTTGGCCATAGACTCTATTCATAAACACCATTACATTCATCGGTTGATAATTATGCCAGGATCATTATGTTGTTAACATGGTCTTTCTCTTGTAACCCAATTTTACCACTATAAATTTCTCTCCTTTTCCCTTTTTCTGCAGTGATATAAAACCTGACAACCTTCTGCTGGACAAAAATGGTCATATGAAACTGTCTGATTTCGGTCTTTGCAAGCCACTTGATTGCACACATTTGTCATCAATAAATGAAGGTGAAGTCTTAGATGATGAGAACTTGAGTGATACCATGGACATTGATGGATCTTTACCAAATTCTAAATGTGGAAGGCGCTGGAAAAGTCCACTTGAGCAACTTCAGCATTGGCAAATAAACAGGAGGAAGTTGGTAACTGCTTTATGCCTACATTCAGAAATAACATTTTGTTGCTTGTCTAATTGGATTTTATTTCATTTCCTCTTAAGAATGCCTAACGGCAACATGCAATTTATTTTTTCACAAAAATTAAAGAACGTCCATTGCCATCTTACGCATCTTCATGCTTGCTACACAGTTGTCTTTCTTAAACAATTTAGAAAATAATTGACGGAGCATAAAATGAATTAGAGCTTCATAATGTTTAGTTTTCTTCTATACCTTGTAGTGAAATTTAGTTTATGGTTAACAAAGGTTGGCTAAGTTGATAAGAACTTGGCTCGTACCTATAAGACATCGGTTTAAATCCCATTTGCAATAGTGGCCAATAAAATGTCTGACTATATATGTAAAGATTTTGTTGGTAGATAATACGTACTTCTGTAAATACTCTTTGAGTTGAGCTTGACTCTAATGAGTTTCCAATCAATTCACCTAAACTTTTGGATCAAAAAAGAAACAAAAAAATAATTTATGAAAATTAAATAAACAAGTATCAAACTATTGATTACTCAATCATGAAATCTCTAATACCTATTAGAGCATTTTCCCACAAGGTTAAGCTATTAGGAGATGCTCCATTAATGATATGTAATATGTATCTCATAAATAAGCATTTAAGGCCTCAAATGTAGCATTAACACGTGAAATTTGCGTTTTGAATTGGAATTTATCATTTTTAACAGATATAATCCTTAGATTCCTGCATTCATATCCTCCTCCAACCTGTTTATTCATTTCATGACAGGCATTTTCCACAGTTGGAACTCCAGACTATATTGCTCCTGAAGTGTTGCTTAAAAAGGGCTATGGTGTGGAGTGTGATTGGTCCGCTGATATTGTCTTTCTAGTTTCTTTTGTTTGATCTGCATCTGGTCATTAAGTTAGCGCATTTTGAAGCGAAAGTAGATAATAAATGTGCAGTTTTCACCCCTGAAAAATAAGATAATGAATTTGCAGTGATTTTTTATTTAACATCTCTGGCTTAGATTCATAGAGTTCCACGTTCCAAATGATTGCAAGTAGACTTTTAAGTATAACGTGGCTAGTGAATTATGCTTATTCTTGTAAAGGCAATAGAATATCTTGTTTTTTAATGCTATGTGCGAAATACTATTTACCCTCTTTGCTAAGTGTTCACCTCAGATTAAATTTGTCAAAGGGGATAAATATATCCTCCCTCGTAAAATAAATTGTTTAAGGCAAATTCAAGAACTTAATTATTTTTGGTATCTTATATATTTGATGAAGAAAACGAATCATTATGTCCTGCTGTGATCATTTGACTGGATTAACATTAAGTGATCTTGAAGTGAGCCTTGGCAAGTTAAGTGGTCAAATATTAGCATCTCAACCGATAATAATTCAGATTTGATATTTTTCAAAGTTGATCTTTATGAACTTGATGTCATGAAATTTTAAAAATTAGTTAAATTGAAATGAAATCATCAAAGGGAATTTGCTGATATGGAAGAATGTGAAAGAAAAAAGAGTGCAATTGAAGGCTTTTACAGAACTCCTGTGTTTAACAAGTTATTGGTGGAGATCATTCATCAGTTCAGCTGCTCTTACTGGGAAAACGCTGCTTTTGCTTGAAACAATGTTTACTTTCTTGGAGTGGAACAGTAAGCTTAGGCTTGTTGCTAATATCAATTCTGCCTGGTTGCAGGTGGTCTCTTGGTGCTATTATGTATGAGATGCTTGTTGGTTATCCCCCGTTTTACTCTGACGACCCAGTAACTACCTGTAGAAAGGTTTTAATCTCTTTACCCTCTTCGTTAGAATAACTCAAAATGTTTTTGTATAGTAACTACTTCCCAAGCCCCTAAATGATACAATATGACTATTAGGAATCAAGTCCAGTCTCTTGTATTATAAATTTTCACAAGGGCCAGACAGCAGCTATTTGGAAAACAATTTGACTAGTGACAAGTCCTTGAAGGAAAAAAGTTGGACAAGATCATGATGGCAATTTTGATGTGCTAGTTTTTTTTTTCTAGATTAATGGTTTCAAAGACATAGTTGAATATATACGGTATTTGTTAAACTTCTTAACTTTTATTACCCTCATAAATTTTAATGCTTTTTGCATGTCTGGTTTCTGATTCTTTTTATTGATATAATTATATCCAGAAAATATTGCGTTAACTAGAAATATTTTACATAATTGTGCTCAGGGAAAGCCCTATAATCGTAAATTTTGATTATTGACTCATCATAAATGACATACCACACAATGAACCGAACACTGAGAAATTGTAAAAATCTAAGGTAATAGAGTTTTACCCCCTGACAAGTATTTAAAATGAGAACAATTTGAAGTAGTTCTAAGAATTCAAAACTCGAACCCCTCTTGTAATTTCTCTAGATTACTCTTTCTTCATATTTGGGCTTGAGTGACTTATTTGAACCATTTTTCATAATGCACTTTTGATGTCGATTATGTGTTTACTCAGCCATGTGGCTTACTTGTTTGTCTCATTTAATTTGTTGTCTATTAGATTATCTTCTTTCTAAATTTTTTGAGAATTTGAGTACATGTTAGCATTTATCAATTGTTCTCCTTTTTCTTTTTTGTTTGGATTTGGGGCTTCTAAGTCAGAGTTGAAATTACCTTCCTTTCTGTGTCCTTGGTGATTATTGCCTGCAGATTGTACATTGGAAAAATCATTTAAAATTTCCAGAGGAGGCGAGGTTGACACCTGAGGCAATGAATCTAATTTGTATGTTGCTTTGTGATGCTGACCATAGGCTTGGCGCTAGAGGGGCAGAAGAAATTAAAGTGTGTAAAATTTGTTTCTTTAACTATAGAACTTCACAATAACATCATTTTTTTCCCGGTCTTAACATTATTGGCACTTAACTGACCAGGCACATCCTTGGTTCAAAGATGTTGTATGGGATAAGCTCTATGAAATGGAAGCAGCATTCAAACCACAAGTCCATGGAGAGCTTGACACACAGAATTTTATGAAGTTTGATGAGGTTAGTTTTGATGAGTTCTTTCCTACTGCCATGCCCAGTAGGATTTATATCCATGATCTCTTTTACTCTATTCCTTGGTCCCTCCAGATTGTCTATCATGAACAATCAGTGATTTGGGAACTGATTTGTATTTACTCCATTCCTTCAGATGAACATGTCACAACTTGAGTAACTTGCAATAAATATTTTTTGTTGAATATCAAAGAGAAGAGCATAATTACTTTGTTCTGTGATGTTATACATTGCTGTTTTCATTGAGCCAATACAAAGTGCAGATAGAACAATGTCTGAACTTCTTCAACTTGTATGCATGTATGTGAGTCTGTTTGTTCATTTCCAATTTCCTTTAGTAGAACCGTTCTCTTATAGAATGGATTTCTTTAAAAAAAAAATTGTGGTGATGAAGTGATTGTTTGTAAATGTGCCCTCTTCTGGAGGCCATGTATGTTGTAGATGAATTAATTTCCATATCTTCTTATCTTACCAGGTGTGATTAACTTCTTATAACGTGGTTGTAATTGTGTTGATAGGTTGAACAGCCAAAACCAACAAGAACTGGATCTGGTCCCATCAGAAAGGTATATACTCCATTTACTTGAAAAATAATTAAACCTGTCAGGCAAAAGATCTAGTCACTTGCTCATTTGTTTAGTTTTGTTTCATTCATTTTGAGACAGAAAGTTTCAGCTGTGTTAGAATGTATCATCATTAGTCGTCTAGTATTCATAAAATACCTTTTTTAACCTGTATATATGTTTTTATATATTTTGTATGCAGATGCTATTGACTCCTCAAGATCTTAGCTTCGTTGGTTATACATATAAGAATTTTGACGCGGTCAGGGGCATGCATCATACTATGGGTATGTGATTTGGAATTCGATTATGATCTCTAGATCTCTTGACATCTTGTTATCAGCTAACTAAATGGGTGGGCCCCTTGCCAGCGGTAGAGCCAGGACCCTAGACTAGTGGAGGCAATTTTTTATTTTTAAACAAGTGACAACAAGCTTACAAGTATAAATAATTTAAGTGGGTTCAAATCTTAAAAATCAGTAGGTGCAAAATAAAAATCTAATAGGTATTTACATATACACCCAAAAATTGAGCGGGGGCAATTGTCCACTCAACAAAATGTGGCTCTGCCACTGCCCCTTGCATTGCACGTAATTTGAGAAATAAGTGGCGTTGTTCATGGTTTTAAAATAATATGACCAGCTCCGAATTTTTATGTCATATATTGTTGATGATTTGGCTGAATGGCGACTCATTATCATTATGCTTTTAGTCTGAGATCCAAACTGTTATATCTCTGGTTGTAATTTAACAACCATCACTTCGACAGGCTAATAGCTATTATGGAAAGGAAGTGTGGCATGATCAGTAATTTGTTGTTGGCTACTACTATTCACATTTTCCGATGCATCCATCCGAAATCTAATAGATTTCGTTATATATATATATTGAATATTGATAATAATGTTGTATTATTTTTATTCAACTGTCACAGATAAGGGGATGAGGAGCATGTCATCACCTATACCACCAGTCACTGAATCTCCAAAGAGTAATGAACCAGGCTTCTATTAGTACTCATTTGGTTTGCATTATACCAAAAGTTAAATTGTTCTGATACAAGCATTTCTTTCTAGGTGATTCTGAGAGAGGCTATTCTTCTGGATTCTCAAGCCGGTAGAACTCTTGCGCCCGTACGGGAATGCTGCTTTAAGGTGAAGCTTGACTCGACTCGACTCCTTGCCATGTATAGAAACTCTTGTGTAACAAATGGATATCAGAACCTTCTATGAAACCTTCTATGGTGATGCTGGGTAGGCCTGCTTAGTTTCCAGCTACCTTTGCCTGCACTTGCTGCTACCAACAAAGTTGATAGCCATTTAGTTTTGAGAATGATGGGTATCGGTGCGCCTTGAGGTTTGGTTTGACTAGAAGCTGTAGCAATGCATAGTCTAAATCGTAAATCAAGCAAATTCTGATATGAGCATGTCTGAGAAATTCGTCTTCATACAGCTAGTTGCACGATGAGCTCTTGAAAATTCACAAAACTTGGTGTTGCAACTGGAAGTTTCATCTTTTCCCCTTCCACTTATCGGACTGATTATGCTAGAATTGTACTTCAGAATTTTGATTGATCCACTTTTCCGTGGGACCCACCTCTAACATGTTCATTTTTTTTTTGCCCCAATTAATTTGATATGATTATCTGTTGTAAGCTGTAACCCAGATTTCGTTTCTGTGGAAGTTTTGAAGACGTGTGAAGAAACCACTGTTGTTAGATAAAAAACTGGTGGTGGTATGAAGCTTTTGGTTCTTCCTTATGCTTCTTAAGAGATCATATGTTGATTTTAGTGACCATAAGGAATACGTTTTATCATTATTTCCAAAGATTCATGATCAAGCTATGATTGTTTTGTACAACATTGTAAAGTTAACACAGCAATTTTTTTGTCAAATGTTTACTCTCTTTCTGGTACCGTCTTGTCTTTCTGCCAGATTTCCATGTTTAGTGTGCTCTGCACTAATCATAGTTGGATCCATAGACAATGCTAATTCCTCTCAATACAATTATGAATCAATTTTTAAATTCTTAATGAATCCACGTTCAATGCTCGATATTATATTGAACATGATTGCTTCAAAAAATAAACTTTTGAAACTCAAAGAAAGAAATATAAATCAATAATTTATTTGATAACGAGTTAGTTTATAGCCTATTTGTAGGTCTCACTACAAGCACTCTTTGAGTTTGGAGATATGTTTTGATCCAGGAGAGCCCTCAAGACTTTATTTACCTAAAAAATTTATAAAAACACACCACAACACATAAAAATCAATACACACATATATGAATGATTAGAATGGAGATTAAGTGAACATTTAGGGTTTATTAATTTGCATGAAAATATTTTTTTAAATAAAAAAAATCTTATCTTCCGTACGTGGTCAAATGTACAAGCCCAAGTGTTTTACTTAAAAAGACAGGCTAAATAGCTTAGCCCAAACCAATGACCCATTTTAAACTTGGCTATATTAATTCACAATCTATAATTTTGTAAAGAAAATATTCAAATAATTTAACTTTTTACATCGTTGTGTCAAATATAGCTTGTGTACTTATTGGACAATAACGTGTGTATTTTAAACCTTGCATTAGACTTATTCTAATAATACTTTTGTTTAATGTTTATATACACTTTTGGTATTTTTATGCTCATAATAGTTTCATGTTATTTCCAACTTTATTTGGTCAAAATGAGTTAATTCCTTTGTACCACATTTACAATAATATGATAACAAAAGGCATTAACTCAACTAATTAATTAGCTTTCTTGCATCTATGTAATTCAAATTATCTAAATTGATTGAAATCAATAACTTATACTTTAATTATGTGAATATATTGTTTTGAATAACAAAAATGTACAAGAAAAAAAAACTACTCCCAATATATTTGGGTTTCTTAAGCACTGTATAGCAAAATAAGTTGTGTCATTCATCATTTGTGAGTACTGTGATATTTGTTGACTATTTTTTATTCAATATTGTTTAAAAGATGACAGTTCTTGAACCAAAATGGAACTTATACAAAATATTGGCCCTTTTTGACAACGTTTTTGGACTCCCTAAAAGTCCGTTCAACAGTATTTTTCTCTAAAATAGGATAATCTTCTTTACATATTTACCTCGACTTAAGTAAAAGTACTTATCCGTGCATGTTTGGGAAGAACTTCTTCCCAACATTGCACGCAAGCAAAGACATATCATATCAAAATTCATAAAAACTATCTCGAAATCTATGAATTCTTCTTGGATTCCGTAAATTCTTCTCGGAATCCGTAAACTCATTTCTTCCAACGAATTCCTAAACACACCCTCCATCGTGTTCCCAAACGGCCTCATTACAAGTAGACAAAAGTGCTTCTAAGCTTAAAATTTAATTTCAATTTTTTGTGCTCCCTATGGATAGAGATATATGGAAATTAATTCAACATGGTTTTACCAGAAATGAAATTTAATTTCCTGCAGGAAGTCCCAAGTATTGAATTACAAGTCAAATTGTGAAGTTGAAAGATCACAACTTTTTGTTTGTCAATTAATTTAATTTGGTTTCTTTCTTGGGCTATGCATTTTCTTTTCCCCTTTATAGTGTGAATTAATTTTTAGAAATTATATTGAACTCTAACCAATCTAAATACTAAACTAGATTAAAGTACAAAGGTGTAAAATTTTATAAGCAGCACTTATCAAAATAATATTTTGATTTATTTTAATCAATTACTTTCTTAATGCACCTTAGTTTTTTTTTACTCTTGGTAAAATAATACATATCACCCTTAAAAAAGAGTATCACTGAAGACATGAGAATCATAATAAATCTCCATGAACTTTTTTTTTTAAAATAGAAAAACACTTTTAAGCTTTAAGATGCAATTTCTTTTTATATATGAAAAATATACCTGATAAAATGAAAAAAATAAGGAACAGAATTTTTATTTTACTAAATAGATGATAATTTTTTTTTCAAAAAACAACTTTATTCCCTTTTCCCCCCTTATATTCTCATTTTTGTGTACAGAAAACATGAACATTGAGTCAGTCCAAATTCTCTCGAATATCTTTCTCTCTCTATTTTTCGTGTCATTCTCTGTTAATTTTAATGCAAATTTTATGTCTCATTCTTTTGTGCAATCAATTGGTTGACATTGTCCCCTTATAAAAATAAATTAGTTGAAATCACGTGCCTATGGTTTCCTTACCAAACCAATTTTGTGCATGATTGGTAATTCGTTCATGGAGTAACTAAAAAATCCGTTAACTTACAGATTCTAATATTTGGTAATACATTTTTTTAAATTCATTATGAGTAAAAAAACTCCCTTTTTGCATAATAAGTGCACTATGAATCCAATGTTTAATCCAAACATAAATGCATTCAGTCAAAATACATTGGGTCTGGTTGGAAACACAGTAGAGAAGTACTTTTACCTAAGTCGAGGTAAATATATGAAAGAAAATATCTCCACTTACTAAAAAATACCGTTGAACGTATGTTTAAACCCTGTAAATGCTGAGCCAAACAAGCTCATTATGGACAAAATGCATTCTGTTAAAATATATTTTGCGAAAATACATTCATATCACATATATAAACAAACATGAGAGATATGAGATATATACTCTACTTTCCAAGCTATGAACTATTAAATTATAGAAAAAATAGTTTTTGTTTGCCATGTAACTACTGGACCGTGTCATATTTGAATATTGTTATATCTAATTGAAGACAACTCTTTTAAAGGTGTTTCCTGCATTCTCTTAAATTCAAAATGAATACCCCTACAGTAAAATGGCTAAAACCATTTCTATTAGAAAAGATTACCAAATTATTACCTCCAGTCCTAAATGTAGATCTATTCATCTAATTTTGTTATATTAAATATGTTAGTTAAGTTAATTAATATGACATATTTTTTCAAAACACTATATTTATTTTCTTTAATTCTCATCACTTCTTACTTGATTATCACTGAAAGAGTATTAATAAAAATAATTTAAAAAATGATAAAAATTTAAAAAATAAATCATACATTTAGGATGAAGATGAGTTCCCTAATAATGTTTTACATTAGGAACCATAAAAGTGATTGTTTTCAAGATAACTATTTGGCTATGTGATTTCAAACATTGTCATGCCCAATTGAAGGTATGGCTTATAGAAATACTTCATACATTTACATAGAAAGCTTCGTACTAAAACGATTGCTAAAACCAATTCTATTATAACCAAGATCTATTTGATATAAAAAATAATTTTACCAATGGGTAATATAAAAAGTATTTTTTTTCTTTATTAGATTTGTCTTTGTCACATGCATAACTTACCTAAATTTAGGACCAAAAAATGAAAAATTATCTATAAAAACCTTAAAAACGCATAATAAAATTTGAAGAAAATAACCTAAAAGTCATGATTTTTTTGTGCAATTCAATTGTAATCGGTTAAAAGTTAAAAAAAAAAACTATTGGAGGAGGATAATACCGAAATCTAGGGATCGTTGGATTGCGTATATTATGTTTGTGCGCGCTATAGTACAGGGCAGCATAATCACCTGCAGCTCTTTTGCCAGTTATACACCGTATTGAACACCGTTATGACGAAAACACCCCTCGTAGAATGCCCATATTGATTATGCAAAAGCCAAAGCCGCATGGGTAGAGGGGTAATTTCAAAATAGTCCAATTCGTTGCCGATCAAAACACCGGGCTCCTCGTCCTCCATGGCTTCGTACGATTTGGAGCTCGAACTCAGGCAACTGCTCACAATATCCAATTCCGATAAGCGACCTTTGTAATTCTTCCGGCGAGGGAATTCGCGTTGCTGAAGCAAGATTTACAGCTCTTTCGTTCATCATTGCGTGATTGAAGGTAGATTTTGTCGTTCAATTTTGATTTGTTTTCCTTCGCTTTTCGGTTTTGTTGATTTAACTTCTAGGGTTTTGTTTCTTGGATTTGCGATGCTTTCCTGTTGATTAACATTGTTTGTGATTTCTCTTCGTGGTTTAAGGTTGATTCAAACCCTAGGATTCTATTCTCTCTGTGTCTGTACTTTTTTTTTAAAAAAAAAATAATTGACGGCACTTATCAAACAGTGATGGAGACAATATAGGAGAGGGCGTTTTTGCATGCATGAAGTAGCTAGAACATATACAACCGGACTTATGTTGTTGATAGATGCATATTTTTTTTTTCTTTTGCTTTTTATGGTGGTTCTACTTACAATAATTTTCACATATATGTGAGGAGGAAAAATTCTTGGGGTTTATGTTGTATAAGAACTTTTAACCTGTTGTCATTGCCTAATATGATCAGGTGACGATTTAAACTAAGTGAGCTTAAGAGCAAAGGAATACGGGTTGTGGGGGATAGGAGGAAGGATATTAGCTACGTTGTGCAACTGATGTAACTGGATGACGCATGGAGAAAGTATTTTTCAATTGGTATCATTTGATTACTGTCAAATATCATTGGAAGAAATAATAATTATTTGCATTAGCTTTTTTATAAAATTCTGATAGTGTTATGTAAAGTTGTTGCGACCTACTGTCTGATTTATGAGATAAAGTTGATTTTTAAAGTCAAGAGGGTTTAAATTATTTTATGCTACAGTTTTCAAATAGAACGTCATTCATTAATCTTCATGGTATTTACCAGTCATGATTACATAGATTTCACCTTGATTCATGTTTGAGCGGTTATTTCTATTTACATATCTATATACGATCTTAGTGATTGGTGAAATAATAAAATGCAATCTATGTGACTTCTGTAGATGATCTTGCTTGTGATGCATCAGCGCAGCACATGCTGACTTGTATGGGATTGTTGAAATTTTTTTCACTTGTTTATGAAGATCCCCCTCCCCATTTTCACATGTTAGCGCCCATGGGTGTTAATTTCATTTGTTCTCAATCTAGTGTTCTTCAGTTTTGAGAGATATCTGCATCTATAGCGAAAGGGTGCACTGTAGCATATGGCATCATATAAATTTAACCTTATTTATAAAAAACAAATAAAGCAGGGGGAGAACGAACAGTTATTGCATATTTAGGAAAATGACATAGCACCAACTGTCACTGAGATAGCCGAAGTCATTTAAAGATATTTGATGTGGCGTGAAGTTTTGTTGCATCATAAGCTGTGATTTCCAATTTTGTTCAAAGAAAATTTTATTCTGGATATTAAGGCTGAATTCTTATTAGTTTTGGTTGAGGGTGTATACATGCGGTGAATATGACAATCTATTATGTCATAACTGGATATGGGTTTTTATAAAGAGCAGGATGGGATGGTGCATATGAAATGATAATATTTTGTAAATTGTGAGATGTATTGAGTTACGATCTTATACTATATAAAGAGTTGGGTTTTCTTTTAATTGTATGCTTGTTAGTTTTTTTTCTTCTCCTCACATTTTTATTGCCCTTCTTGACAAGCCTGTTATGACTTATGATAATGCTGGTACTGGTAGGTTTAGTTTTTTTAACATATATGAATATGTATCTATCCAAAAATCATTTTTGATAAAACACAATAGTGTCGTGCAATTCATGTAGCCAACCCACCTAGTGGGATAAGACTTTATTGTTGTTTTTGTAACACATCTAAATATGTAGATTTTTGTGTATTCTTTGAATTTTTTTTTCTGTAATCTTTTCTTGTGGTATAACTAGCATGCATGGTGAGTATACCATGCCTTTTCTTATAGAAGAGAGAGATGGGAAAACTATCAATTTTTACTAAACATCTGGATGAATCTTCTATGCTGTCTAAAAAATCCATTTTCTCTTTTAAGTTTGTAAGAATTATTTTTCTCTGTCTCACCGGATGAAGATTAATTTCAATTTATGGTATGAATTTGATCCTTTCAGGTGTGTTGTCTGATTTTTCTTCAAATTAGATTTGCACTGCCATAGTGCTATATCTTTGACATGCACTATTCTTTGGCCTGGATTCTTGTCTCAAAGGATGTGTGGGAACTAGTGCAATGGCAACATCTAGTAAGTTTGATGTATCTTCTAGTAGTCCTGATAGACCGTTGTACGCTGCGCAGCGTGGATCCCAGATAGCTACTTCACTAGATAGATCAGGTAGCTTTCGTGAAAGCATGGAGAATCCAATTCTATCATCTCTGCCTAACATGTCACGAAGCAGTTCTCCAGCGACACAAGGGGATGTGACAAGCTTCTTTAAACATTTGCGATTTGATCCTAAGTTGGTGGCTGCAGAGCATAAGTCTAATCGTCAAGTGGATCTCAAACGACATGTCAATGTTGCTCTTGGGCTTTCACCTGATGAATGTTCACCTAGTTCTTCCAAAGCCAAACTAGTGGCCACCCCAGTACCAGAAGAAATAAAGCGAGTAAAGACTGGATTGTCTGAAAGCTTGGTGAAGGCTAGGTAGTTTTTTGATATTTTTTTTTAATGTATTACTAGTTGCAAACTCACAGAAACATAAAGCTGTTTAACAACATTTTGATATTTGACAGGCAACGTGCAAAAACATTTAATGAAGCATTATCTGTATTCAACAAAGTTTTCCCAAGTATTCCTTCGAAGAAGAGATCTCGATCAGAATGCTTTTCTAATGATCGTTCTGGTGTCATGTTAAGTGATCGATCAGTCTTGGGACCAAGTGGAGGTAAGGCTGGAGTTCATGGTCATGCCATCCCTGGTGGTTATGAACTTGAGCAGCAAAAGACAGAAGAACGGACCAAGAATCTTGTTCCTAACAAGCGCACTCGAACTTCTCTGGTTGATGTAAGGGTAAGTATCCTGGATTTTTGCAGTTCCATGTTATTTTCACTTCCCAAACTCATAATTTCATTCCTATTAATGCCTGATATTTTTGCTTCTTCAGTTTCTTACTGTTTCAAGCAAATACTGCATGGTTGTAACTTATAAGTAACTGTAAATTTCTATTACGCCTTCCTCATTGCTGTGATAAAAACAGCAACAAATTGAAGATTATGCTTGTCAGTCTTTGTGATCTATTAACAACTGTTTGTAGTTTTCTTTACATCATGAATCAGCTTTCAGATTAATTCAGTATGCTTCGAGCCTATGGAGCAAAACTTAACTTCTCTTTTTTGTTTTTTATGTTTGAAATCTAGATGGATGTGCGGACTAATTCTCTTGTCAGGCCATCTGGGACTGTAGATAGAGATAAGGACATGCTGCGTCTTGCCAGTAGCAGTGCTGTTCAGGGTGAGGAACGAACTCTACCTCTTGGAGGAGATGGCTGGGAAAAGTCAAGAATGAAGAAGAAGCGTTCCTGTATCAAACCTGATGGTTCTCCTGGTGCAGCATTGACTAAACCTATCGATGCCTTCCAGGAATCTAAACAGGGAATACAACAGCGACTTGTTACTGATACTCGGTCTAAATTGAGTAACGATTCCCATTCTTTTAGGTATGAATGCATTGAACATATGTACGTTTTCCTTTCTTGCTTGATTGTATGGTATTATTTTGATGAGCACTTTTATTACCATATTCACATTAACCTATTGTGTTTATTCTATTTCTTACGAATAGAGGCAGGACAATGTAAGCAGTTGTATTCTTGAAGTCTTTGATGGTTTAAATTTTGATTTATTAAAATTGTTAGAAATTAAATGCAAGTTGTTATTCCCACAGCCGTGCCTTTTAATGTAGATTATAGGGCAAGAAATTTTTGTGTGTGATACGATATACATATTATACATATACATTTGTATGCATGCTTTTATTGTTTTACGTGTGGTATATGGTATAGGTCCTGTTGGAGCTTGGTAGTTTCTGATTTTTACCTTTGTTTTCCTTGTATCATTACATGAGTAGAAATAAAATAATTTGGTTTTGCTGGCGATATTTTCATTTGATCATATGTTTAAGGATATGCAGTAGTTTCATTTCAGCATTCAACTGTTGACTTTGATTTTTTTGGCACCATAAACAGTTGCACATGGAAATTTAAGTATCTCATATCAGTTTCTGTGCCCCCATATATAAAGTAGTAGTTAGTAAGATGAAAAATCAATGAATCAATAAGTGTTAAGTGAATCTTTAAAGAATAGAAGGCTAGTTATATCTAGATTTGAGGACCATAACCTTGAATGCCTCAGCAAAAGAATAGAAGACTGGGATTATAATATATCTGTGGGGCTTTGTGTAGGGGAGTTTCAAATGGAACTGTGGGAGCTGGAAAATCAGATGCCGCCTCTCAACAAACTGGGCTAGGTGTACGTGCCTCTACTCCTAGAAATGACCAAGATAATAGCTCCCTCATTAATGATAGGCGGGATCGTCCTGTCAATCCTGACAAAGAAAGGGTTAACTTCAGAGCTGTTAACAAGTAAGTGCGAAATATGAGCACACTTTTTTCCATGATCAATGCTTTCAGAAAGAAAATGCTTTTAACCTTCGCATTCGATATTTTCTTTTTCATGATGCTTTCTACATTTTCTTGTTCTGGTGTAGTTGTTCCTTTCTCATGTTTCCATATGTGCGCCTTGTAAAGCACCCATTGATCTTAGTGATAGATTATGTTATTAATTAATCTCTACATTCTATGCAATGCCTAGAACAACTGTTCGTGATGAATTTAATTCATCTAGCCCCACCTCAAATGCTAAGATGCATACTTCTATACGGGCTCCACGATCAGGATCTGGGGTTGCCCCCAAGCTGTCTCCAGTTGTCCCTAAAGCAGCCGTATCTAATGATTGGGAGATGTCTCATTGTACCACCAAGCCCCCTGCTGGTGTTGGCATGAGCAATCGCAAACGTGTGGCATCAGCACGGTCATCTTCTCCACCTGTAGCCCACTGGGCTGCTCAGAGGCCACAAAAGAACTCTCGCACTGCCAGACGGACTAATTTCATGCCCATTGTTTCTAGCAATGATGATTCTCCTTCTTTGGATACTGCATCTGATGTGGCTGGTAATGACCTTGGGTTGGGATTTGCCAGGCGTTTAGCTGGCAATTCTCCCCAGCAAATTAAATTAAAAGGTGATCCTTTATCTTCATCTGCTGCCTTATCTGAAAGTGAGGAGTCTGGGGTGGCTGAGATCAAATCGAAAGATAAAGGCAGAAAATCTGATGAAATAGATCAAAAACCAGGACAAAGTGTTCAAAAGGTTTCTAACTTGGTCCTGTCAACAAGAAAGAACAAGCTTGTTTCTGGGGAAGAACATGGGGATGGTGTTCGGAGGCAAGGGAGGACAGGGAGGGGTTTTACTTCCACAGGATCTCTGACGCCTATTACATCTGAAAAACTTGGCAATGTGGGAACAGCAAAACAACTTCGAAGTTCAAGACTGGGCCTTGAGAAGAGTGAAAGGTTAGAAGCTTCCTATCTAATTATCTGTAAATGTAAACTTGTTTGCTAATTTGACAGATTTTTATGGAATCATTTGAACATGTGGATCTTACAAGCCTTTTTTTTTCTCAAATGAAAAATTATGCAGCAAGCCAGGCCGCCCCCCAACCAGGAAACTTTCAGATCGTAAAGCATATACACGTCAAAAGCATGTTGCTATTAACACAGCAGCAGATTTTCTCGGTACTGGTAAAAGTTTTTCTGAAAGAATAATCGAATAACTCTCTTAGATATAGTGCTTCTGTTTCACAATTGACTTTCTTTCTTTGGTTTAGTTGGATCAGATGATGGGCATGAAGAGCTGTTGGCTGTTGCAAATGGTGTTATTAACTCTGGTATGGATGTTACTAAAATATCCTCTTTATTTGATAGACTAAGTGTCTTTTCTGATGGAGTAGATTTGGATTTTGCTGTTGCTGCAGCTCGTGCCTTTTCAAGCTCATTTTGGAGGCAGATGGAGCCTCTCTTTGGTTGGATAACTGAGGAAGATATCAATTATTGGAAGCAAAAGGTACTGATTTATGTTTGTTTTAAATTATTATGAATGACGAAGCTGTTGCTATTGTTATTGCCATTATTCTTTATAAAATGTGTTGTATGATTCAGTATTTGTTCAGTTTTGTCCTTGTTACACATAAGCAAGCCATGGGCTTTTGAAGCAAGAAAAAGTATAATTGAGCAGCGGTTCAGATATAATTTCCTCCGTCTTATTATTCTCAGAGAGAGAGAGAGAGAGAGATGGAATGGAAACATGGGCCACACAATTTTGCAAGTTCTTTTCCACGCCAACATGGACCCTCAAACCAAAAACAACTCTTACTTCTAATCAGCCTGAAGCACCAACTGCTGTTGTAAAATTACTGAAATAAAATGTATACTAATGTAACTGTTAAAGCATGTTGAAGGCATCAGTACAGCACATCAGCACCAATATTCCCCGATTTTCTTCTACAGATGTTTAAAACATGGTTGGATTGATCTAAACAATCTAAAATTGAGAGAAACTGATCATAAGAACTTTCTTTTTTTTTCTTTTTAATTTTAATACTTCATTTGTTCTGCAGGAAAATCCTGAATCCAGTGCACCAGTGCCAACACCGATTTCTTCTAATGCTGATGGTTATGAAGCAGCTTTCAATGGTTTTGCATTGATTGGTGGTGAAAGAGATGTTGGACAAAGTAATGCTGCAGTTGATCTGGACCAATTACAGCTTGCTAAAGGAGATCATAATGTAATTCCCCTCTGTCAAAGGGTTATGGCTGCTCTTATATCAGACGAGGATTTTGGCAGTG
>JANTPZ010138445.1:0-40270 GCA_025593235.1 Vachellia pachyceras
CTCAACTCCCAGTTTGAGTAGGCTTTCTTCCAATACATTAGAACGGGTATCCCTACTCAACAATAATCATGATCACACCAACTGCTTAAGTAGTGATAAAACTCATTGTGGTAAGACTACAAATGGTATTGGGAAGATATATCACCATCAATTCATAATATTTTTTATGCAATAGAGCATACATAGTCAAGCAAAAACATAAAGAAGTTACAAGTAACGACAGACAACAACAGTATCACTCGCTTTTTATATAACTCAATCCTTGAACTTGATAGTTCTTCACATGATAACTTACAGTTGCAGCTTTCAAAAGCAGAGTGCCACATAAGCATATACTTTCACTCTATAATTCAAATAGCCAACCTGTAAATTTTGAGCAACTTTTGCTGTTGACCAGCTTGAACCATTTGCTCTGTTAAATCATGGAGCAGTGCCAAAATTCTCGACGGTATAAGAGCAGGAGGCGTGTATACAAAATCATCAATATTATTGTTTTGTGAATCAGAATGATTATTGGAAGGATTCTTGCCGATAGAATCGCCCTCAAGGCCAGGTGAATTTGAGGATGGCCGCATCGTGTTTGGAAGGCAATCAAAGAGGCGCTCAGGTTCCACAGGTTGGCTGTAATCACACAGAAGAAAATATTAGTTAGAGAAACATGCTTGAATAGAACTTTGGACAATAAAACTTATAGCTAAAAAATCACCCATATTTTCTAACGTATAACTCAAAAAGATATTAAAAAAGATAGATTCACATTACATTGATAAACATTTAAATTTAGATTTTTTTTAGGTTGTCATCTGTACAACGTGAGATGTTACCTATTTGTTGTTAGTCTAGATATTTTAGGCTGATTAAATGTGAAGTTTTTAAACAACACTTTAAAAGGAGGGTAAAATAAATGAATAATAACAATAATGAGAGTATTTTTTTCCTTGAATTGCCTTGAAAAAATTCACATAAGCATTTTCAATAAACACGACTGCATCACATAAAGAAAAAAGAAATCCTTTGAAGTTTGAACAATGATATTAAATGTTAGCAGCAACAAGTTGGACTACGCAATTATTCCAGCTAGCTGGTTTTCCTTTACATTTAAAATTACTTTATTTAATTTTTTTTTTCTTTTTACAAAGAACAACTGAAGGTTATTGAGTTCACAAAAACAAATTAACTTTTAGTACAACATGCAGAAATAAGATAAACAAAATCAAGAAATGAACAACAAACCTGTAAGATGATAACAGCTGTTTAAACTCATCTTCCAGCTTCGAAATGGCTTTAGCTATTAAATTATTGGCATGGCTAACAACACCATCACCACTCTTAAAGCCCTTCTTACTGCCAAAAAATTGAACATTGCCTCTCAGCTGATCAATTGCATTAAGATAATTCTCCAGGTCTTCATGAGGCCCTTTAAGTACTTTTGCTTCTGCCTGCATATTGTGTCAATGAGAACATGAATAAGAGAACATGTTATTTTGAGTTTAACAATCCATTTGTCAGGCTGATATCATCACTTTGAATTAAGTTATCTCGTGAGGATTATCTATTGGGCTCTATATAAAGCCTATGGTGCTTTAGGATTAAAGTAGTCATTTTTCATGGATTATTTATGAAATTCTCTTGGCTTGCTAGCTGTCTCTCTCCCTTCCTTCATCCCCTTGTGAAGGGCGAGGTCCTAGACATCTTAAATAAATCACTTGTGTTTCAAACCAAATAAAGAAAACAGGATTTTGAACACTCATTCACCAAATAACACATACAAGTTAAATATTAGAAAACCACGCTTGCAAGTATTTGCCATAGTTGACTCAAACAGTTACAATCGAGATGCAAAGATAAACAGTAACTATGCAAACAACCTGGCGATATTGATCGAATTGAACCAAAATGACCTCTGCGGCCTTCAACGTCTTGTCAATATTCTCATGAGCCTTCCGAATAGAATGCGTTCTAATCTGCAAATCCAAATGAAGGATCCTACAGTGAACAATCAGATGAGAACAACAGACCAGCTATAAAATCAAAGTTCTATATCCACCGTTTAAAACCTCGAAAAACAATCCTACAAATTTTTTGTTTTTAAAAAGGATCCTAAGTGGATTCGAAGTCAATACAACAATCTGAGATCCAAAAACTCAAATTGGGCTCGATTCAAATATAAGGCTTCGACTTCCGAGAATGCTTCTCCAGAAGCAGAGAGAAAGTAGCGATATGCGGGAAATGAACAAGAACCTGAGTAGGACGCATGGCGGTTTCAAGGGCGGAGAGCCGGTGGTCAAAGGAACTCATAATTGCAACAACGTCGTCTGTTATGATCTGGCTTTTCTGGAGTGACTCTCTCATCTTGGCAGCTTTATCACCGAGGGGATCAACTCCGGCCACCGTCATTCCCATCTTTCTTTTGTCGTATGATCCGTTCTTCTGGTCAGTACGAAGTCGAAGCAGCTGAAAGGAATTTGAATGAAATGTAATTTGTAAAGCGACGAGACGATTTGAGAGTACGGTCGAATTTGAAGGTGCGGTAGATATTATCGTTGTCGTTAACAGGTTCAATTTTATTTGGCTAAAAGAACAAAATCATTTGCTGTTTATGGGACTTGCGGACGAGTACTGTGTTTTTTTAATGAGATCCCATTTTATATGAATGTGATTGTTTAGTTTTTTTTTTCAATATAACACCTTAGACTAATATTTTAATACCACTCCGTTTTTAAACTAATTTATAGGGAATCTAGTATTTTTAAGTATTTTTTTAGTATTACAAAGTTTAGGGTGTTTATTATTAGTGAGTAAACGGACAAAATTACACAAAAAATTAATTTAGGATTAAGTAGCATTTTTATCACGGAAATATACACGTTGGAGCACTGAGTATTCATAAGTTTTCTTGGGACCGGATTCACCCCGGAAGTTTATAAAACGTAGCATTTTTCACCTAGAGCAACGGATCTTTAACGGACCTTTATTTTCATTTGAAATTGAAGTTGAATTGATATTTAATTTAAAAGTTTATTTGAATGAATGATTTTCCCATTCGAAAAAGTAGATTTCAAGACAAATGAATTTTACGCTGAAGATGAGGTTTTTATTCTAATAACACATGCCTTATTCGAATAAAAACAAATGTCTGTTAAAGATCCGTTGCTCTAGGTAAAAATGTTACGTTTTATAATCTTCTGGGGTGAATCTGATCTTAAAAAAACTTCCGTATACTTAGTACTCCAACGTGTATATTTCTGTAGCAAAAATGCTACTTAACCTTTTAATTTAAGATAATGTGATACTGAAAAAGACTTTGAGATACTGGATGCATCAAAATTTAATTTAAAACACTAAGTGTTATTTAGAAAATACTCTAGAACACTGAAAACAACTTAACTACTAAAAGCTCATTTGGAAGTCTGTTTTAGAATATCATTTACAAAGTTCGAGGCAAAGCCTATATTTTTTATAATAGATTTTGGGAAAATAACTTTTACGGATTTTGAGACAAAATACAGGTTTTGAAAATTGATTGTGTTTGGGAAGTTATTGTATGTGTTTGGGAAATCCGTTGGGAGAAATGAGTTACGGCTTCCAAGGTGATTTTATGAATTTCAAGATTTTGATATGGTTTTTATGGATTTCAAGATGGTTTTTACAGATTTCGACATGGTTTTACCTTGGCTTACGTGCACTGTTGAGGAAAATGAGTTCTCAAACAATCACACTGGCTTTTACAGAGTTAGAAGGAAAAGGTAAATAGAAAAGGGGAAAGAAAGAAGAAGAAAAAAGAGAAAATTTACCGTAAAAGAAAATGTTATTTGATAAGAAATTTTTTTTTTCAAAACTTAAGGTTCAAATATAGGTTTTGTTACAAAATCTAAATTTAAAAAAATGTGAGTATTTAAACAAAACCCAAATTTTACACAAAAACTAAATTTGGGACCTTGATCCCAAATTGGCCTTCAATAAACTATATCATCAAGCTTCTATACACACACAACTAGAAATTTTGATGAGTTTAATTATCTAAAAAAATGTAAAAGTAGTTAATAACATCTAAAATAAGTCAAAACTTAAAACGAGTTTTGTTAATGAAAATTGAGAGATTGACAAGCCAATTGGCTCAACAAACCCACTTAATTTGCAAGTTAACCCATATTCTTTTACTACTTACAGTTAGGTATGGGTTACTTACTCCCTTTAATTCTAAAATTCAAACTCTTAAATTACATGGACAATGCATAGATTTACACGCAATTATCTTACTTTTGTAGATACACCATTTATGTTCTGTTGAATAAAAATGTTTTAAATGTTCTCAATTGTGGATCAATATTCCAAAAATTTCTCATAATTATTGTTCCTTTTTCATAATAAGTATCTATTGTAATGAGGTATGAAAAATAATTAGACTTAATTTACTATATATGAGATCTACAATAAATAATATTTAAAATATATTATTAGATGGAGTACGAATCACATCAGGAAAGAAGCATGTAAGTATGCACTAGCAGCACATCCTACTAAACGACGTAAAAACTTTGTGTCCGTTCATGAATGTGATAGATAAATACTTTTATGTAAATTAAAATAAATATGTTAAAGATATTATCTCATTTTATAAAAAAATAGTATTAAATATTCCTTTAATTTTTGAAAAGGAGTATTAAAAGGCTTACCTTTCAAAGATAAAGTTGAGAATAATGCGTACCCTACCTCATAAAAGCAGGGCGTTCTTGGAATGGCATTATGTCGACTCGCTTGCTTCCCTCGTTCGTCTTCTTCGAGGATTCTGGTGTCCACCACCACCACCACCACCACCACAACGATCAGTCCTATTCACCTCACTCCTTCTCTTTGTAATTTGCCTTCCCAACTCCCCAATCTCTCGTCGCTTCACAAACCTCTTCCTTCACCCCCCTTGTGTTGTTCTTCTCGTTCTTCTTATTCCTCACCACAGTCAGATTCCATGGAAGCTCCTCCCGAAGGATACCGTAGAAATGTTGGTATATGTCTCATGAATGATGATAAAAAGGTCAACTTACTATCGCTCTTTCACTCTCTATCTTCTTCCATGGAAGTGTCGTTATAACTTATTGAACGATTTTCTTCTCTACAGGTTTTTGCTGCATCCAGGCTGGATGTACCTGATGCTTGGCAAATGCCACAGGTTATGCTCGAATTATTTTTTGTTGTTGTGTTCTTTCCTTCCTGTATGTGAATTTAAGTTTTGGCGTTTGCAACTTGCTTCTTATTTTGGATTTGCTTCGGTGGAAAGTTCAGTCAATAGAAATGTTCCTGTACAGAAGAAGTGATTTAATATTAACTACCGTTAAACCTGGATAAACTCCTTTTACATAAATTTAAGCATGACAATTAATAAGTCAACATTCCACTTTCTAGAATGCCTGTTAAAAATGCATAATGGTACTCACGCTTGCTGGTAAAGCTTTTTTTTCCCCCCTTTCCAATTTTGGAGTTAAACACTTACCTTCCCTTTTTTTGATAAATTAGAAAGTTTTGAATCACAGTTTTAGACTTGGAAGTGGAAGCACTGAGTCAGTTATTAAATCTCGGCTCGTATTGTAGAAGCATTTGTGTAACTTGGATGTTAAAGGAAATAAAGATAAAAATATGATGCGTCTGTTTTCTTGGACTATATTATTTGGTGGATGTGGGTGACTTGTCTCATGTAATTAAAATTAACATGTCATCTTCTAGGGTGGTATTGACGAAGGTGAGGATCCAAGGAATGCAGCTATCAGGGAATTAAGAGAGGAGACAGGAGTAAAGTCAGCTGAAGTCGTTACAGAGGTGCATATTTATATATTATTCGTTGCTTTCTTATTGTAACTTTTGCAAACGTTTTGGACAAAGAACTGATTCCATCACTTATGGTTGAGTATTTCCAATCAGTGATTGCTGGTAGCATATCAGATTTCACCATTCTAATACATAAGAAGCCATTAAATTAGAATTTGTGATCTTATTAATAATAATGAGTAAAAAATAGAGTAGAATGATTTTAACTATGCAGATCTTTTCTAGGAGCCTTGATATTCAAATAACATGAAATTACTTCAAAATCCTGGGAAACAAAGAAAACACACACAAAAAGACTCTTCAAAACAACACTCATGCATTCCATGCTGAAAGACTCACCTCAGCACCTAACATATTCCCTAACACTAACTCTTTCCCTCTCACGTTATATTTTATATGCCTTAGCCTGATGCAGCCTATCATATCCTGGCCCTTAAGTTTTCACCTTGCCCTCAAGGTGAGAATTGGAAGTTGGGGCTTGTGGCTTCTTCATTAAATTACACTCCAAGAAATTAGAAGAGTAATGCCAGATCTGAGTAAACAAGATAAGCACTTGTTAAGCAGTCAACAGGATCAACAGAATCACTTGTTTCCTTAAACTTGACCCTATCAAACACCACCCCAAAATTTCCTTGCTTCCATTTTTTTCTTGCTTTAAAATCATCATGATCTTGTAAAGCACCTTTCACTGAATTAGTGGCAACAAACATCTTGAAATATGCAAGAGGAATGTCACTGCGTGTGGTAGCTTTTATGGAGTTAATGAGTTTCAAGAAATCTTTTGCCAACTTCGTTATGATCAATTTCAATATTATGTCTGTTATCTGATAAATTAAGAACGTCAATCAAACCAGGCCTTGTGTTAGCTTGACTTGTGCCCCTGTTTTGACCCATGGAAAGACACTGGAGCTCTAATAAATCATTGCTCTTCATTACCAGATCAGTCTCCAAGCTCTCTGGTATTTCCAGCACATGAAATCTTCCAGCAGTATAGTACATTCCCATCAAGCATTGTGCTAAATTTTGAATGTATTCTTTCCCCAGCATATTTTCTCCTTTAAAGAAAGACATTGTCAATTTGCCTAAAAGTCCATATTTGATGCCTACTAGAGGACTGATAAGATTGTTCTCTGATCTTGTTGATGGTACAAGTGCATCAACATAATCAATCACAATCAACATAGGGGATCTATTATTTTTAATTTCTGAACATTTGGGATTGTTTGGCTGGGTCTTTGGGCTCATATGGTTGTTAATGCCTCATCTATATTATACTACTTGTTTCAAACTTACTCCTGAGGCGGTAGATCCTCATGGTATTTGTAAGAACATTATTTTATCTGTTAGAATATTGTACATAATGTTGTTTAGATATCATTATTAGTGTAGAACATTGTGTATCCAATGATTATAGACAAGTCCGGACTAATCTGTTGATCTCAATATCAATATTGTGCATATCTTTTTAATTATCTGCGTCTGGGGCATCATCCAGCTTAAAGTGCTACCTTTTCTGTCCGTCTGTTTTATACTTTTTAATCCTCATCTTAGTGGATTTTTATTGCAGGCGCCTTATTGGTTAACATATGACTTCCCACCACATGTTAGGGAGAAACTGAAAGTTCAGTGGGGATCTGACTGGAAAGGCCAAGCTCAGAAATGGTAAGCGTGTGGGTTGGTTCAATTTGGGCAGCGTAAGTCAGGTCATAAGAACAGGTGCTGAACCATATTTTGTGAATTGTTGAATAACTCAATATACCAATCATGTACAACTTTAAACAAAGGATATTTCTGAAGTGATATGCATGCTTCAACCCTTTTTCTTCCCTTTCCCCAATAAAGGGGCCATAGATAGATAGACCTGCATGCTTGAGTGATTAAATTTGCCCCTAGCTCTTGGTGAAAAGTTGGGATACTTCTCTTTTTACTGTTCGTGTATGTTGTGTTGTTCATCCTTTCATATATACTGCAGGTTTCTGATGAAATTCACAGGGCAAGATCAAGAAATCAATCTTTTAGGTGATGGTACTGAGAAAGCTGAGTTTGGAGAGTGGTTATGGATGTCACCAGAAGAAGTAGTCGAGCGGGTGAGCATACCTCAATTTTTTGTTATGAGGTCTTAGAAAAAAAATCCCCAGAGCCTATACAGCCCATAATTATCTCTTGTTTGTTTTTTCAGGCTGTAGATTTCAAGCAGCCTGTCTACAAGGAAGTCATTGCAGTGTTTGCGCCTTTTCTTCAAAAGTGATACTAATATTGTTGAATGTGCCATTGCTTACTGATATAATAGCAGCCATCAATATTCGATAGTTGTATGGGTTTTTATTAACTATTATACTGTCACCGAGGGCATTAAGGTCATTTATCTTTTTGGCAGCAGGAATAGGGTTATTAGCTGTGATTATTATCGGCATCTCTGCCCATTTTTATTGCACAATACACACATGATTGTAGCGAGCCAATGAGCTAATAGTTCCCATAACGCTTATTTAAGCAATTTGAGATACACTTAATTGATTTCTTACACCTGTCATCATGGTAAAATACGGAAGTGCCCTTAATTGTTTCTATATGCATTACCTTCCTGGAAAAATAAACAAGGACGAAAAGTCAATGAAATTCAATGGGATCTGCTATCTTGATTCTTCAAGCTATTATTTGGTGAAATCCTTCAAAAAAAATGTCTTATTTGGATATGCTTCCTGTTGATGTTTGGTTGTAGAACAAGAGCTTTTGGGATGAAATATTTTATTTTGCACAGTCGAAATGCATATAATTAAGCCAACTACTTTCATGACACTGAGAATCACTTTGTTGAACGTTTACTCAGAAGACACAAACCACAATGTAGTTTCATTAAGTGCAACAAACTGAAAGTTGCGCTGCCCCTTGAATGATATTTGTGGGTGGAAGCACCTTCATGACACTGAGAATCACCTTTCTTTGTTGAACGTTTACTCAAAAGACACAAACCAGAATGTAGTTTCATTGAGTGCAGCAAACTGAAAGTTGCGCTGCCCCTTGAATGATATTTGTGGTTGTGGGTGGAAGCACCTTGGAAAGGTCATAAATGAGACAGACAAGTCAACCTGACAGTGATAAAATTGGGCCCACAACTTCGTAGAATACTATTTTTCTGGACAAGAGGGCCTTCCTCTCACCCTCTCGGAACCTGTCTGGAACCTCACCACTTCTTACAATACACTCCATTCTCGCTCATCATTCCTTCTCTATATATATATATATATCCCCTGCTACACTTCACTCTCCTCTCAAACCAAATCCATTCATTCTCTTTCTCTCTCCTGAAGACCAAACTTCTCACACTGCCAGTTACTTGTTGGATCTTAAGTTCTGCAGAATATTAAAAAAAAGTATGGAAAACTTTGCATCCAGCTTCAATCAAGAACACGGCCCCATCAATAATGGTGATCTTTGCTCTCATACTACCAACCAATCCTCCTTCTTCTCTGGGTCTTTTCCTTATTACAAGAAGCCATCCATCACTAGTCATATGGCTTCTTCAAAATCACCAAAGTCATCAAATTTAAGCAACAGGAAGCCATCTATAAATATTATCATCCCTCCCATGGGATTAAGAATGAGCTCATCATCATCGGATGTCACAACAGAGAGCAAGCACTACCGTGGAGTTCGCCGGCGGCCGTGGGGGAAGTTCGCGGCGGAGATTCGTGACCCAAATCGAAAGGGATCAAGGGTTTGGCTTGGAACCTTCGATACGGCCATGGAAGCAGCAAAAGCATATGACAGAGCCGCGTTCAAGATAAGAGGAAGCAAAGCTATACTGAATTTCCCTCTCGAGATTGGAGCGAGTTCAGAAGAACAATCTAAGTCATCAAAAAGGGGAAGAGAGGAAGAAGAAGAAGAAAAGAGTGAACAGGAAAATAATGAAGAATTTAAGAAGATGAAGAAGGAAGAGGCAGTCTCCGTCTTACCCACAGGTGGAATTGTTTCCTCCTCCTCTTCTTCCGCAACGGTTGGTCCATTAACGCCGTCATGTTGGAAGGGGTTTTGGGATCCTGACGTTGCCAACAATATCTTCAGTGTTCCTCCGTTATCGCCGTTATCTCCTCCCATGATGTTTGTGAGTTAGAAGGAAGGAGGAAAATTATGTTATGATGAGTGGTGACGCAAATGGTTATCCTCTTCATAAATATGTTTTAATGAGTAGGTACATGCATATAATTGAGTGTGATTTGTTCATACGTTGAGTGAGAGTTAGGTTGAGTTGTTAATCAATATATATAAAAAGATATATATATATATAGAGAGAGAGAGAGAGAAAGAGCAGCCGAGGGAGGGGGTGATAGATAGGTTTGGAGTATGGAGAGTTTTGGTTTATCACCCAAATTATTTGATCAATGATTGTAGTGTGTAAATCTTTAAAAATTAAATTTGTTTATTAATTATTTTGAAAAAAATTTAAATTATATCCCTTTTCATTAATTTATTTGTAAATATGAAAAGGAGAATGATTCCAATTAAAATATGTTATCCATTCATACAACGGGGAAAAATCATCAAGTATTATTTGCTTAAGCTTTGAAGATAAAGATCCTTGCCACAAATCTACGTTACTAAAAAATTTCAACAAGCTTTGCTTCAAAGCAACTTTGCAACAAGCATAATAGTATATGGAAAAAAAAAAGAATTCTTAAATAGAGGATGGAAAAGCAAACACTTGCTTAGACTCAAGTCCCAAAATTAAAAATTATTATTGAAAGGTTTGATGAAATCTTCAAATAATTAATAACAAGTTTCAAGTTAAGAGAATTTAATTGTGAAATTACTGCGAATGTAATATTATTAGTTTATTTGCTAATAACAAGTATGGTATACTTTGACATTAGTTGTTAATACATACAATTGTTAATTTAATGGTTGATAACAAGTGTAATGCATATTAACATTAATTGTTAATACATGTCCCCTACAGTTATTAATATAATTAGTTTATTTGTCAATAGTAAAAGTATGATGCAAATTGACTTTAAAGATGTCCATCACACGTGCAAAGCATCTATTATGCTTGTTTTCCACTGGTAGATAGCTGCCTTGCAATATATATCTTGGAGGTAATGTGAAATTAAAAATCATAAAGGAAAATACAACATACAAGATTTGATAACAATGATATTATTATCATCAAACCATTGGAAAAGGAAGTACCGTTCGAACCTTAAATATAAACCCCCTTTGTAGAGTAACTTTCACTACAAAAAGAGATTTATATTTATGATATACAGTTTTATTATAAGAAAAAGACTATATCTAAAATCCTTTATCTCAACATATAAAATTTTATGAGATTTTATCATTAATATCTAATTTTATATTAATTATATCATATGTAACTTTACGTCAGAATATATACTTTTTCAATTTCATTTGACTTTTCAATTTCATTTGATTTACAAACAGCTTATCATTGCCTTACTTGTCATTTAAAGCAAAAGGTCTAATGCCCCGTTTGATACGCGGAATTGGTTTTGATGGAATTGGAATTGGAAGTGAGATTAAAAGTTTGTTTGTTATGATGGAAGAAGTCAAGTATTATTTTAATTTAATATTTATATTTATAATGTGAAATGGGGGTTGCGTTCGTTGCCTAGAACTGGGGTGGCGGTTGCGTTCATCGTCGAGATATGGGATGGGGGCCGCGTTCACCGTCGTCTGCACTCTGTCGTCACCGTCTGTACTCCTTCATCACCGCCGTCTGCACTCCTTCATCGCCGCTGTTTGCACTCCATCGCTGCCTCGCTAAAGATTGGGGGCAAAACGGTCCACATATTTGGATTCCATGGAACTCATCACAGTTCCTATGCCTCAGCTGAGAACTCACTTCCCACATTTGATGGAAGTAGCACTTCCTTGGAAGTGGCTTCCCACTTATCAAACAAGTCAAATCTTCACTTCCCACCTCAATTCCACTTTCATATCTCCAATTCCATCCTACCAAACAAAAGCATAAGCTTCCCCCACCCCCAAAAACAAATCATAAAATAGTTTGGCAGCCATTTTCAAATGTCATAGGAATTCCATGTTTCACATTATTTTTCCTTTATTTAACCATGTAAACTAATTATGCATTGGAAATCGTGCTACAATCCCACAAATATCTCCTTCCTTACGTAATATCTCATCCTCTCATAAAGCGCAGCTACTTTGCCATTTATCAAATAATGCCTAAATGATACAACTGCACTTGTAGTCATCAAATCCCAATAGACAATTTTAAAAGGAAAATATCAATGCCAAATCACACGAAACCTTGCCTTTTTTTTTTTTCATTCACTTGGAGTTTTCATATTTTCATTTATACTTATTTTCATCAAGTTTAACAAGTGAACTTCACATCATGTTGCCATCCATAGTATCTTAAACAGAATTGGGCAAACAAACTGCTCCTAGAACCACTTTCCTGAATGGAAGTTTCTGTCTTCCCCTTACAAATTCATAAATTATATACAATATGAATTGTTCATAGATAAAACAAAAAAATTCAAAAGCTATCTCAATTGATTTATGGAGAACTCTATGTTGGTCAGCAACAAATTTCTCGTACTCCTGAAATATTGTTTTATGTAAGATAAATTTGAATACAGTATCAAGTTGGCCTACACTGAAGGTGTAGCCCTTCTAGCTTACCTTAGAGGAAGCTCATATAGCTAGGAAGCACTCAATCCAAGGAATCATAATCTTTTAGGTCAGAAAATGATCAATCATATGGCGTATGACATCTGCACCTTCTAGATGCCAGGTTTGGTCTTTGACCTGTAAAATAAAGATTTATTAAAGATGGCTGATAAAGGAAACAAGCAGGGTAAAAGATGCAACCTAAGAAATACATCATATATGATGCCCGATCAAGGACACTGCAGCATTTGTAGTTCAAAATTTAAATAATAGCAATTATAGTACAGTCAAAGTAAACATACATTCTGGTCTAAGGGTACCATTTAAATGTAGTTTATGAAAATGTAAGGGCACAAATTCGCCCATGTAAATAACAAATTTATTTTTATTTTGGTCAAGCCATGTAACTTGGGGACACTGAAAGAATCAATTCATTAATAATTTTCAACCATTGGTGTATTCATTGATTCTTAAGTAGGCTTAACAATTTAGACAACAAATTGCTGGTTTACTCGATCACACATCATGGATTAATATTTACACATAAGTGCAAGCACAATAGGAGATCAAAGCCATATGATGAGACGAAGACCTGAATAATACTATGAGCAGCAAATCTCTGTCTACTACTGTGAAAACTAACATCTACTTTTTCCCAAGACACACGAGATAAGCCTGTTACCAGCTCCTCTGCAAGAACCAGTTAAAAATCAGACAATCTGCAGATAGAAGGAGCAGATAAAGAATGACACCATGCATGACTCTACTTGCAAATTCAAGCAACACTTGAATCATATTGGGAAGCATTAATTACACGAAAGTTGCCAAATTCATCTCTATGAAAAAAAAGCAGATACCAGAAGCATCTAGAAAGAGAATGTAAATATTTGGTGCGTTTCTTCTAGATCGACATCCATCCATTTTCCCAAGGTGGAGCCTTAGTTTCAAAAGATCATTCGTTTATGATTTTGAAAATACTAAAAGTTCCAATATTGCCATTATCAAAAGTTGAACCAGCATAGAGGCAAGGTGATAGGATACTAGAGGAAGAATAGAGAAACGGTTACTTGGTTGAGTCTTTATTAATTAATTATTTAATTATGTAATTTGACTGAGTCTTTATTTATGTATTTGTTCAGTTGTTGAGTCAGTTATTAGTCCACTAGGAGATCATGGGTCTGTTTAGAGAGTTAGTTGTTTAGTTAGTGGGGTTATGGAGAGAACCAGTTAGAGTCCAGCTTCCTCTATAAATGGCATGGTTGTATTCAAGCTTAGATATGAATGAATGAAGAAATATTTTATCAGAGTATTGGAGATTCTCCAACTCTTCGCTTCTTTTATCTCCCATTAAGTGAGATCCTTGCTTAAAGACAGAAACTAGAAGAGACTGATGAGTACCTAGATTCTGGGTTTCATCACAAGGTTTATAAATGCTTTCCTGGCCGTGCTTTGAATTTTTCTTTTTTATCTTTTTGGTTCAACTTGTTTTCTTAACCACAAGTTTCTCAAAAAGCACTATGACAATTAATGTGATATTTAAGGTCCAAATGAAGACGCACTAAGACAATCTGAACGAGTCAAAAAGTAATATCCTTGCATACAAGCTAGACGTAACTAATTGGAAAAGGCAATCATGACTTGTAAAGAATTCATATAAACAAGAGAAGCCAAGCACATAGCACATGCAAAAGGCAACTAGTGCAGTCTCAAAATAACAGCACTCAAGATGAAATGGGTAACACAAGGTACAAACCTTCAATCTTATCCGAGCTGTCATCTAATGAGTCAAACTGCTCAGCTTCACATGCCTTGCAGTGTTCTTCATATACAACATGTGGATATTTTTCATTTACTGTATTCTCCCACTGTGAACCAAAAACTTATTTAACAAAAATGCAACTGAAGGTCAATTAAATCATTCAAGAGTTTAATAAGGTATGCAAATAAACGAACCTTTGGAAGTTCATTATTTCGTCTGATGGATGATGTTCTCCAGCCAACAATATCTTGAATGTTAAATATAAAGAAAATCAAATAAATATACGCAATACAGACTGACATATGTCATAACAAAAAGCAGAAAATAGCATATACTAAGGATACGATCATAGCCCACATTTGAATATACAATCCTGCGTTTGAAAGTACGCAATGCAGACCTGCATAAAGCAAGTCAGGGTCTTTGAGATACAGATCTTCTTTAAAGACAACAACAAGAGATATCCAACAATCATACATGAAATGAAGTTCCTCAAAATCTTCTATCATGCGTTTGAGCAATGGTGGTTTTCCTTCATCATCATCAGTAAGGAAAAGATGACGACCAGTTCTCCTAAAAATCAAATGAATAACACAGCTTGCAAGTTTCTCCATTGCAGGTACACCAAAAAGAAACGGAACCTGAATGTCAACACCCAGTACATGTTTAAATACTACAACAGAAGAAATTAATTTAGATAGTTCATGTGCATGATACCCTCAACCCAAAAAACAAAAAAATCGATCCCAAACTGATTTGGAGATACACACACACAAATAAGTAATGTAAAAGTTGGTAAAATACAAATTTTGAAGCATATCAATGATATGCAGAACCTAGAAGAATGTCTTTACACAACAAACAAATAAAAGTCTAATTATCATAATAATGTTAAACTTCTTAAGTTTCACATGTAATCATTCACTGATTAACACAAGGGACCATATGGCGCACAATCTAAGGCCTGGTTGTACGACATTATACAACACAGTCCACCTAGATCACACGTTTGGTGCACAAACTATATCATAAAAGCTTAGAGTCAACTCCACTTAACACTGATCATTACACCATTTGTTCAGGGATCGTTTTCCTTGACCAGATCTGATTGTATGAGGAATGGAATAAAACATCAATAACCAATAAACTATCACAATAATCCTGTGCCACCCTTTTCTCTGATACAATGTCTCAGACCATAGTTTTATTGTCATAAATTTATTAACTACCAGATGTAGATGCAAATTTTTCAATATCTCTAAATGCTGACTACATAAAGAAAATTTAAACATCAGACGAAAATACCTGCTTATTGCCCCTAGATCCCAGGTGAGGCGTAGCAACAGTAATGAAATTCATTGCCTCTAAGCCACATATCGTACCACTTGAGTCCTCTTTACTTTCTCTAGCACATGAGTCATCTGGGCATTCTCTTTCAGATGTCCTATACAGTCTCCCAATTGCATACCTTGCCACTAGTCCTCCCACAGAGTGTGCAACAATGGAGATCTTACGCATGTTGGGCTTCCTTTGAATAACATCAATAACCTAAAAGTTGGATTGCGTTAAAGATTATGTACTTAATATAAAGATAGCAACGGTTTCAAATATCATATATATATGGCCGGTAAAAGGATGTTTTCAAAGTTAAAATGGTACATGCCGTTCAAAACATATTAAATGAAAGATATTCATTTTAAAACATATCAGAAGTTCATAACTCATCATCTTTCTTACCAGGTTTGTTATCTTATAGACAAACTCTTGAGAACCCTTCCCAAATAGACAGAGCCATAAGGGTTTCTGCCCCAGGAGTCAGAACCTCACATCACTTTAGTTAGATACATAACTTCAACAAAAGTTATGAATATATCATGTTTGATTTGCAATACTTTCAATCTTAATATCTCTAAGATATTCTTCATCTTTATCCAACAACGTTTTAATGGTATATATATAGTAAATAAGATTTTAGAAAAATAAACAATAGCCAACGCCTCATTAGAAATTATGGGGTCATCTAAATTTCAGTTTCATGCAGGATAGTTCCACAAAATCTTGTATCTATTCAGACACTGACCTCCTCCACCAATCGCTCCCCCATTATATCCACACCATCTAGCGTCAACCTAGAGACATTTCGTTCGCTGCCTGGATGAAAGAAAATGGGCAAAAAATTAAAGATCAAAATAAGCAACGTATAAAGAAATATGAAAAGGCCCTCTCAGTGTAAATGATGAATTTCATAAGATGCTAAGTAAACAGCCAGTAGTAAATGTGGGAATAAGGATGAGGTTGAACAACTAAAGTCCATTGAATCAGGAATGAATAATCAATCATGCATTTGTTTTAGGAAGGCTGTTAAACATTAACTACTCTCTTCAGGACTAGTCAGTAAATCTGTTGGCTGGTTATGGATGGGAAGACTAAAATCTCTGTTGGCTGGTTAAGGAGGTTATTTAATTGAATTCAAGTGTTGTACTTTTCTTTTGTACCATCTTATCATAGGCTCTTCCAAATGGAATCATCACCAAAGGTTTAAATGAGAAGTTTGACAAATACTCCTTACAGTGAACGAACACTTTATCAGGAAGCTCTTTAACAAATTGCTCGGCAGCAAATTTCCAATCAGTTGCACTGCAGGAACAGTTAAAATCTCAATTAGCCACCATACGTAAACAGATTCTGAACAAGGAAATATGTGAAGTTATTATGAAGACGTAACCATATAAATGTAAAATTTCAAAGACTGGATCGTTTACTGATGTTAAGCAACACACACATCTTCTCTACTACAAAATTAGTAAACACAGTACCAAATCCTCTGCTTACAAATATAGAACTGTTGTCCAAGTCCACTGCTAAAATATGCTTCTTGAACTTCATAAGAAATATCAGTTGTCCACAGCCAAGGTAAGCAGTAAACACAAGTTGAAGGGGTGACAGAAAAGAGGTAGAAAAGAACGCCAACAGTTAAACAAGTTGACAAAAACAACACATTACAATTAACAAACACAAAGCAAGATCAATCCTGAAACACCAGTTCAGCAAAGTAAAATGGGATAAAACGGGTCAAGATGTAATTTCCTTTCATAACTCGCGCATAGTTTTGACCAGAATAAAACTAATTTGCAGAGATTAAGCTGCTAGTTAAAAATTAAGAATAACAACAACGACATAGATTGACCTCTAAATTTAGACCTGTACACGAATAGATGATTATTCAATAGGAAGACACAAGACACCTTATATATTTCAGGAGCTAAGTCAAATCGAAGAGAGGAACCAAATCTACACGTTTTCTTTTTCAACAAACCAAGTAATGGAGAACACAACAAACTGATCACACAAAAACATCAGAGGAAAAAGGACCCACAAACAATTCACAAGACTCATTTCGATTGAAGAAAAAACAAAGATGCTACAAGGCGATTAAATGGGCACACGTATTTACGAATGAATATCTGCAAACCTAAGCACATAACGTTGAGACGTATGGGGAAAATAACCGAACCTTCCCAGAATTCCATTGACCATGACAACGAGATGATCGGCCGAGGAAGAATCGGATACCTTGGAGCTCCAAACATCGCGACTTCCGTCGACAGACTCCGAGGAACAAACTCCGTTCTGTTGCACGCCCTTTTCCATGGGTGATTGCGCGTTTACAAGGCTCAGCCAACACAACGAATTACAGTACAATTAAAAAGAAAAAAAAAACGAACGTCACGAAAGCATGAGTGCAGATCACGGGAAAACAAAAGTGCAATTAACGATTATTTCCCGAGTAAATTGAAGAGAAAGGAAGAGAAGACGTTGTAAATGAAGAATGACGAAATGGGACTAAGTAGGTGAGAGAGAGGGAATGCGAGAAGGAGAGAGAAGCGGTTAGATGGAAGGCACCATGAAAGAAGAGGGTAGAAAACTAGAACCGACAGAGAACCCGCTGCTAGATACTTGCGATTTTGGGTATGATGATGACAATTTAACAGTCGACGGTAACTTTCTAGAGGTCGACTTTGAGCGGAGGTAAGATTTAAAATAATTTTTACAGAATTTGAAGTAAAATCTAGATTTTGAAGAATAGATTTAGAAAATAGTTTTTACAGATTCTGAGGTAAAATCTAGATTTTAAAAAGTGATTTATGTTTGGGAAGTTATTAGCTTTTACGGATTTCAAGGCAAAAAAGTGGGTAGGAAAGAGGAAAGTAAGAAAGAGAAAGAGAGAAAGTAGGAAAGAGAAAACCTAGATTTCAAACTGAGGTTTTGTAACCAAAATAGCTTTTAGGAAAAAAATTTACTTGGACAAAACCTCGATTTTAAGATAAAATCTAGATTTTGAAATCAAACCTAAATTTTAAAAGTGGTTACCAAACAAACCTTTAGAAAGCTTCCTAGTCTTCAGAGACTGCTCCTCCTCGTATCGAAAAATATTACTCCCTTTGCCTCAATAAATTCATTTTTATGGTATTTTTAAAAGAACTTAAATATAATATTTAAAATTATTTTTATTCATTATTTTTTAAATTAATTTATTTAACTTATAAATTTATATATAATCTATTTATATACATAAATAAGCACTTTTAATTAGTATATTTAACATCTTTACTGTCCATAATAAAAATCAATTAAATTTTATTTTAAAGATAGAGCTTGTATTAAATTATGATTTGGTTCTCACTTCTCCCCTCATGAAAAGAGGGGGAAATTATTTTGAAGTCCAAAAGAATATAATGATTGGGATTTCAAAAAGTATCTAAATATCCAAAACCTTATAATCTAGTGGTATGGTATCTCTTAGGTGGAAAGTTATGGATTCAATCCCATTATTGTAACATCAGACACACGTTAGTGTTTACTTCTTTTCTTGATTATCCTTTCCTCCCCCAAAGCTGAATGTACTCATTTTCTCTGTCATTTTCAAACTTTAAGGACTAGTTTTATATTATTATAAAAATATAGGGATAATCGATAGTAAACAATTATAGATAGGGACCAAATCATCAAGTGAGTGAAAGTTTAAGGATTAAAAGTTTCATTTCCCTAGTAAAATAATGTAGACTCCCGAGTGATTTGGCCCTTAAACACACTTTACAAAGGTCCCAAAGAGCTCCTACATGCATGATTGCCCAGTCAAAATTGATTTATGTTTACATTCCTCTAATCATATTTATAGGGTACAGAAAGAAATTTTTACATAAATATATCATTTTACTCTTCATTTATTATTATAATAATTTTATTTTTATTGGGTATATGGTATATTAAATAGAAAAATTTACAATCAAGTCCCAAATAGAAGAATTAATGAATGAAAGGTCTCGAAGATTCACAAAATTATCATAAAATATTAAGAGTAGCTGTTGAGATTGTTAATGAAGGTCGGTAAGGTTACTAATGACAACCTCAGTAGGTACTCTTGGAACCTTATGATAATTTTGTAAATCTTTAGAACCTTTTATTCATTAATTCTCCTATTTAAGACCTGCATATTTCCCTATTAAATATGAATGCAGTTGAAAAGTTTTAAACGGTGGAACTATCAATATTTAAAGTTTTTCTTAGTCTGTGTAGAACATTCCGGAAGTGATTTACATATTCTACGACCCAAACTCGATTTGAACATGTGGAGTCCACGTACAATTTAAATCTCAGCCGTTGAACACAAGTACACGGCGCATACGCAAGAATTTCCTGCCATAAATCTGTCATCCTAACCCTAGATTGTTGTCTTCCAGGTAGAAAAAGAGCGAGCTGCTCATATTTACCATTAATTTGGAAAGCATCAATCGTCTGAGCTGTATTCACTAGACTCCTCTGGCAATAGAGGTACAGCAGCGCAACAGAATGATTCCTTGTCCTTGAGGAGTAGACAGCTTCCATCTGAATTCCATTTCAGGTCTGTAACTGTGAACTGTGGTAAAGGAACATAAACACAATAGGCACCAGAAGGAGTCCACATATACAAATGTGAGCTTGCAGTGCAAAAAACAAGACGTGTGCATGTTGGATCCCATGCTGCAGCTTTGACGGGATCTTTCTGCACTAGGATTGCCGCGAGCTCGAGATGTCGGATATCCCATATCCATAGTGTCGTAGGCATGCTATCGTTTCGTGCACAAATATATTGGCTGTCATTGCTCCAAGACAGAAGACCTACAAACAAATGTGAAGCATTGTAAAGGTAAACAGTGCGCAAGTATTTGTGGTACTTGATCAAGACTAGAAAAGCCATATGAACTTTAAATATTTGGACTTTTTCCTATCATTGCCAGATAATGGAATTCAGTGCATTGATTTTATTTGGGAGTCAACAATAAATTATCGGTCTTCTTCTAGTTCTTTTGACCATAATAAAGTAATAGCCTCAACTTTCCACCCTTCTCTATGATCAATAGTATGTAACAAGGAAGCTCATAATTTGTGGCACTAAAAAAGTAAAGCTTCGCTTACCAATTCCTTGTTTGGGATTTGGTTTGTCTGCAGGAGGTTTCTGGAATGGTAAATTAATAGGTACTTCCATAACCTCATACCTGACTCTGAAGGGTGCTTCTGATACATTTGCTAGAAGAAAGAATATATTAAAAATGAATGAGAGAATGGAAAAACCACTGGAACAATGAACAGACTAGTTTTGACATCACAAGGATACAGAGAATAATTGACATGTCACCAGTTTACAAGTTCAAATTTATATTCTATTCTAGCTAGATTCAAAATTTCTACCATAGGCAATAAAAGTTTGTAGAAAAGAGCAAAATCCTGATTTGTTTAATTTCTGTTGAAAACATAATGAATATCAATGCATGATGCGAACAAAGTTAACTCATTCGAAGTCTAACTAACAAGGATTGAAAGAATATTACAACCTATTCTGCTAGTAAATTACTTACCAAAAAAAGATTTAATTTCTTCTTATTAATTTTCATTTATTACACCAGAGAGGATAGCTTTATTTTCACAACAAAAATAGCCCAATAAATAAGATTTTTAAAAGCTCATCCAGCTTAGGCAATTACATTTACTTTATTATGACTTTTTCAAGAAAATAATAATAAACTATGTTTTAAGCCTTACAATACATATAAATTCAAAGGTTTATAATTTGAAGCTCTTTGGCCACTTAAATCTATGTCGATTTCTACACCAAATGGTTCATGAAAATGTATCGCTACAGCTCATAGTGTAAATATCAGAACTGACTGGATGTTGTATAAGAGAACTTTTGAAGTGCATATATATACAAGAGATGCTGGTTCCAAGAGTAATTGCTTACCATCATTTCCATGAGAAAAATCATCGCTCAGGCATAGCTCAGACATATCAAGTTGCAGTGGTTCATCTACCTCCTGCAATTTCGGGAAAGAGGTATATAAATTTCCAATAACTGATATCACCAAAAACTTGAAGGGCTGTATAAAGGATTACCTTGAAAACAGTAGCATAACAAGGACCACGGACTGTAGATGGATGCATCAACTCTGCAAATGTCTTCCAAGTCAGATGATTCAAAACCCGCAACATCTGGTCATAACTACCCACTGCCAGAAACTGACCACAAGGAGACCATGAGACACTTTTAACTCCTAATCCACTTTCATATGGCTGATACTTGAGAAGGCACCTTCCGTCAGGAGAATAGATTAGAACCTATATTAAACCACAATAATTAAGTTTCGTCTCAATTCCAGCACTACTCAACTTATTGGCCCTATTATATTGCATAACCAGCTGATTATGTTTCAGTGACAAGCCCTGAGCAATAAATAAGCAGACATAGTGAAACAAACAGAATGCAGACAGATAAAATATAACAGAGATACATTGATATGAAAGCAGATGTTTCTTTACTAGTTATTGGATTTATTATATTGATACTTCCGCCATATAAGAATGGATAGATTTGTAATAATGAAATTCATGGATGAGTTGGTGTGGAACCTGGTGGAGAATCGTTTAAGGTGGTTTGAAAATGTTTAGAGAAAGCTATTGGAGGCAACAATAAGGAGTATGGACCAAGCGGTGTGGAGTCCTCTGAGAAGGGGTAGAAGAAGACCAAAGCGCACTCTCAAGGAAGTTATAGAGAGAGATCTTTTGGTTAATAATCTATCCAAGAATATAGTTTACGATAGAACGCAATGATGTTATGTGATCCATATAGACAACCCCACCTAGTAGGATAAAGGCTTTGTTGTTGTTGTTGTTGTTGTATTGATCCTTCCACAGCAGGGAAATTATCTAGACCTTTGGAAGATCTTTTCTTACACGAAAAGAGAAATGTGAGATCATAGGATCGTATGACCCTCTCCAAGTTAATATATATATATATATATATCCAGCAGAAGTTGACATTCCGGCTATCTGTCTGCCAGGACCATTGTTTTGGTTCTCCCCATGTGAAATCTAAGTCAATAGCACCTCCCCCAGAAATATAGGATTGTATGACCCTCTCCAAGTTAATATATATATATATATATATATATATCTAGCAGAAGCTGACATTCTGGCTTTCCATCTGCCAGGACCATTGTTCTGGTTCTCCCCACGTGAAATCTAAGTCAATAGCAACCCCCCCCCCTAAAAAAAAACTCACCATCCCACTCCATGCGTTCTACATGCCATAACAGACAGCACAGGCCCCTTCCCAGAAAGCAGACACAAACAGTGGACATTTGGGGTTATAAAACAACTAGACGCATTTTCCCCTGCATTGCACATAATATGAGGAAAAAGACATATTATTAACAACTTATGAAAAGTGCGACTTACCAAAGATTTTATATCTTATATTGATTACTCAACAATTAGATCAATGATTCTAAATGTTTCTTCAATTTCTTAATTTATGGGTCCAGCTCAATTCAGTGAAATCTTTCTTATTACCAGGTTTTTTCCTCCTTCCTCCAGAATGTTTTTTAAAAAGTGGCACCCAAATTTTGGACACTTCACAGGAAGAAGAAAACAAAAAGGTTATTACCTTGTATTCAAGTGGTGAATCCCAAATCACTACAGAACTATCATCAGGTGACCATTCAACATCAGCCAAGTCTTGAGTATCAACTGCAAAAATGCCCATTATTTCCCACGTGTGGCAAGATAATAGATTGATATAGTCCTTACAATCACGCCTAGTGCAAATTGCAGCAAATTTTCCATCTCGAGTAAAAGAGACTCCCCTAGAAGCATGTTTTGGCCATTGCACATGCACACAAGCTGTGTTTACTAATGACCAAACTGTTAGCTGCAACTGGAAATCTGTTGTGGTCAGTATGTGGCGGCTATCTGGGCTCCACCTAGCATATGCAATACCAGCAGGACCTTCATCTATCTTGCATGTCCATTCCGGTTGTGTCAGTGACCAAGCTTGTATCAACGGCCTTTTATACAGACCACAAAGAATGTATTCAGAATCAAGGGCCCATTCAATATAGCTAATCTTGTCTAAGCAAGAGAACAACTGCACAACCTGCACCAGAAATATCGTTTGATTTCAAATCCAGATGTTGAGTTGGAAACAAGCTGATTAATCAACAAGTCAAATCAAAATTGCATGATAGTAATGCCACTAAGCAGATATAAATTTACAAATGGAAGGGCTAAATGCATTTTTTTAATATTGAAATTCGAACCACACCATATCACCTTTACCTTGCATAACTCATACCTGTATTCAAACATGAACTTTTGCAGTATTGTTATCTAGTTCCCTAAATTCAAATACTGTAGCTTTAGAAGCCATGACTCACAGGATAAATCAAACCCCCCTTTTCCCAATGCAGATGAATAAACAAATATCCTATCAATATTTTCTTCCCTAGATAGTTACTGGCCCTGTTTGGAATCATGTTTGAAAAGGTCAAACGTGCGTTCAAGGTTCAACAGTGTTTTTCCGTAAAACAACATAATCTCCTTCACACGTTTATTTCGTAAATGGTAAAAACACTTCTCTACCGTGTTCCCAAACGGACCCACTATTGCCTTACTCATCTGAATCTAAGGCTACGATTTGGTGTCTATGAGAGACTTGAAGAGAATTGCGAATAATGACATAAAATGGAAAACAATCCATGACCCGTTCCATTTGGAAGTTTAACTAAGAGATGGGAAGAGTCATGAACAGAATAGAGAGACTTGTAAATCATTTTTCAATATCACTCTTCATTTTTTAATTATTATAACAAGTTTTTAACTGATATATACTGTATATAATAATCGCACCCCCTATTCATTTCATTTCATCATTAATTCCCAAATTTGAGGGATGAAAAACTTAGAATTTCAGAATGCAAGGAGTAGTCATGGAGATCATATCTTGCATTGCTACAGCATCCTTACGAAACTCGACCCAATATGGCAGTTCCATGCTAAGCAGGTTATCAAATGCACACTCAGATGTGGAGAATGGCGTAATGCTCAGATCCCCTTTCTTCAAATGATTTATCCATTACTAAAGTTTAAATAGTAAAAATAAATCGGAATGGCCATAAATGCACTTTTGCAAATTCAACTCCCCGGTACCAAAATTCTTGAGGGCCAACTTCGAAGTTGCAATCACAATCATGTGGCCCGGAAAAAAATCTCGGAAAACGGTGAAAGAAACATTGTACGGTACACCCACACACAAAAAAACCCTGAGTGGGAAAAAACGGACCTCTAAATGTTCAAACAACATAACCCCCCATAGTGCCACTATCAACTATCAAGCCTAGTTTCGCTCTTCGAGTTGAAATCTCAGCATGGTAAGCGCCAGAAGAGATATTTTAAAGAGGCACATGCAATTAGCGCGAAAGGAAGAGGTCGCAAAATACCTTGAAAGACAGAGTATCGCGAATCACGAGGCGATAATCGACGGCAACGGCTATGAAGCGAGCGTTGGGTGAGAAGCAACACGGGCCTGTTTGCTTGTAAGAGTCAGTGAACTCCATGGATCAGCGAATGAGGACTGAGCTATACAAACAAAATCTACCAGTGAAGCTTCACAACTATGAAATGATAGGAGAATCTGGTAGATCTGGAAGTGCATACATCGTTTGGTAGTTGATGAAATTGGGTTGAGTCTTTTGAGGTAGGATTTTGAATTAATTACCTAACAATGTAACGTTTAACGGTGTGGGGTCTTTTCTTCTGTTTTATGAAATCACTCCATGTTGCCAACAACTCATTATAATACTAAAAGTTCCCGTGAAATCATTAAATTATGGTGGATCTGAGAACGTGGTAGATAAGTACTTTCACATAATTTTTTTGTTGTTTTCAACCCGGTCTCTGGAGTTTCGCCCCGACTAATCCGGATCCGACCCGCGTCGCGCACCTGAAAATGGTGGGTGAGTCTCCTAACGGTGGCTACTGCATACACAAGGACTCGAACTCGAGACCTTGCTTAAACTGGAACAAGCCGCTTACCACTTGATCCAACTAACCATTGAGGTAAATATATGGAGGAGATTATCTCGTTTTACCGGAAAACACTGTTGAATGTGCGTTTGACTTTTATAAACGATGTTTCAAACAAGCCCATTATAAAGCCCAACAATCTTTAATGATTTAGGGCTTGTCTGCCATCACTTCCTAAAACCTATGTTTGGTTTCAAAACCTAGGTTTTGTCCAAGTATAAAAATTTTCTGAAAAGTTATTTTGGTTACAAAATCTCGGATTGAAACCTAAGTTTTGAACCTAGATTTTCTCTTTCCTCTTTCTTACTTTCTTTCTTTCTTTCTTTCTTTCTCTTTCTCTTTCATGTTTCATACTTTTTTTCCTTCTTTCTCTTTCCTCTTTTTTACTTTTTCTTTCTTTCTTTCTTCTTTCCTCTTTCCTACTTTTCATTCTTTCTCTTTCCTCTTTCCTACCCACTTTTTTGCCTCGGAATCCGTACAAGCTAATAACTTCCCAAACATAAAATCACTTTTCAAAACCTAGATTTTGTCTTGGAATCTGTAAAAGCTATTTTCCAAAATCTATTCTCCAAAACCTAAATTTTACCTTAAAATCTGTAAAAGTTACTTTTAAAATAGTTTTCAAATAAACCCTTGCCAGTTTTGTTGTACTTTCTGAAATATTCTTAACTTTGAAAAAATTCTTGTCCCTATGACATATGCCGAGAGGATACTTTGATTTTGTTTGGGAATTATTTTGGAGCCCATTGCATATCAACCCAAAATACATTTTCCAGAAGAAACTAGGTGTTTAGGTGACACGGAAATCAAAATGTATTGTAAAGTTAAAATACATCTCGGTCAAAAAGAGAAAAAAACTCTTTTTTTGCACAGAGCATTGATAATGATATTTCAAGTCGTAACTTTAACATTTCAAGACTCGATCTAAACACTTCAAATCATGGTGTATTACGATTTAGAATATTTTAATTACTTTATCATTTTATTATTTACTAATTTTATCATACTGCATAAAATAATATATATGCATTATTTAATTAAATTCATTTTCTTTTAAGTCACTTTCCACCAAAAGTCACTTTTACAAGTTTATCTAAACTGTAAGCGTGCGTGAGAAAATGGTGGAGAAGTGCTTTTATGCAAGCCAAGGTAAGTATGTGAGACGAGTTTTGTCTCAACTTGTATGCACCGTAGAAAAAAATCATATCCAAACACACAAATTTTCATTTTTCAAATTCATTATGGCCAAAATTAATTCTTCAAAATGTATTCCGATGAAAAGTCATTGGAATGGACCCTTTTGTATTTGGTGGTGATTGCGAAGGCTTTGAAGATCCAAAGCTACAAAAGAACCTCAATTATCTTTTTGTTCAATCCCTTAAAGTTTTGGCTTTAGTTTTCGTTCTATTGCTCATCAAATTTTCAAGGGGCGATGCTTATTACTGCTTTTTCTGTCACAAAAAAAATTTGGTGATGGTTTGAATCTTTGAAATTCAAAAAGAGCTCAATATACCTTTAAATTCAGAGTGTTTATAGATACTTGTAAATTACTCACCAACAAAATCCTTACATCAGCATTGGATTTAAACTCATGACCTTATGAGCTGTAAGTCAATTTCTTACCAATTGAATTAACCTTTGTTTATTCTATCTTTGTGATATCGTAGAGATAAAACTCATTTTATATATTTACTTAAAACTCCGTAAAATCATTTGAAATAAGTTAATCTAGACTCATAGTTCGGCATCTTTCATATGCAGACGCGTCATCTTCAAAGTACTTTAACTATGCTCCATTTAAATCTAGCCAAAGTTGCCCAACCCATGCTAGTTTTTGCATTTTGTTAGTATGGTCCTAGTAAATGTTTCTAATAATTCCAAGTATCGTCATGGTAAATTTTCTTTAGATTTATAATAAAAAAAAACAGTAGTTAGTCAATGCTGAGGGGACTGAGAGAGGGCCAATAGAAGCAGCAGATCATTGGGTTGATGAGGCTAAGATAATTTTAGCAGCAAACAACATAAGATCTATAAAACAAAAGCCATGGTTTTCTTATATGAGTTTTGACATATATTGAGTGGTAAACAGTGGAAGTTTTAGTGCTATAAAACAAAAGCCATGGTTTTAGATCTTAATTATGGCTTCCATTTTCCATTCAAAAACAAAAAAAAAAATACAAAATCCATGATAGTAAATTTAAGATTTTTTTTTTTGGCCAGAGAGTAAATTTTAGATTGCCCCATGCAGGAATTATAAAAATTTGTTGTATGGCGCTTTGTATTCCAGAAACTCTCATTCAATCAAGAATTACACCTAAAAAGAACGCATTAGCAATTTAGCATGAAGCTTTTTGTGCGCGCGTCTCAAAATATTAAGGAATCCATCAGTTTCCTTCTTTCTTTTGCTTTGTGTTTGGTGAGACCAAAAGGCCAATAGTCAATCAAATAAATCTCTGTCACTTGCAAAGATACACAAAAGCATGCGAGACGAAACTTGTATATGCCAAACTTGAGTACTCTATGTTATGCTACACCATATGAGAGACTCGTGAAGAGCAAAGAAAGATTGGAGCTTCACCATAAACCAGAAGTAATAAAACTGCAACTAAAGATGACAGTAAAAATTCTAGATACAGAAAACGAATCAAAACATAAGAATATTTGTATCCTCACCTCCTACCTGTGGCAGAAGCGACGTTTAAGGGTGGTAGTGGTACTGTCATCACCAGAGTTAACAGAACTGATCACCGGAGCAAGGTGATCGGTCTCTCTCGACGAAATTCTCCTGATGAGTGGTGGGAGGAGGATGGTGGGAAGTGCAAGAAGGAGGCAACAGAGGGCTCATTGGTGAACGTGTGCATATTGTATCAAGACCAGGGCAACTTTGTCCATCTGTTTATTTTTTTATTCCTAAAGGATCATTGGTCTCTCAATGTCATTTCTGACTGCCATTCTCCCAATAGTCTATGTAGAATTATCACTAAGTAAATGGTGATCTAGATAAAACTAGTCTTGTCGTCGTTTTGTCCTGAACAGTCCAACCAAGTCTGATGCAAGTGCATCCATGTAAACTCCTCTGGTGCATCAACCTGCAAAACTCCAAAGGCTTTTTAGGACAGAAGCTAATTACTAATTTCAAACGTTATATGAGAAACAAAGTTTCAAACAAAAAGGGGGAGAACATATTAGAAAGGACCTACAACATCGTTTAACTTTGAATTCATTGAAACCTTTGTTGAGCAACCTTGCAATTCATTCCCTGATTCAGAATGATAATGGATTCATCAGAGTTATTATCAGTAGAAGAAAAATACTGAAATTTTCAAATGTAAGTAAACCAGATATTACAATTTTCAATCACAAGAAACACCTAAACCCAACGAACGGTGCTTGAATAAAGCCTGTCTAATGTTAGAAGTCCAATCATTCACGATAATTAGAAAGCATCAAAGAAAGAAAGAAGGCACCGTCATGAAACAACAGAAGGAAATATGAAGATGTAAAAATGAATATTAAGGAAAGTGCTAACCTAAATCTCTCACCAGATAATTCCCACTTATCAAATTTGACCTGCCATGGTCCCAAACTAATCTCTGAAAAGGACATACAATCCACCCAAACTTGAAGGCGTATTCCTTGCCTGTCCCCATACAACTTTCCAAAGGTATCCAAGATTTCGTGCCTACTTTGTGCAACTCCTGATGGATGAATAAAACTTCCTGCATGATGCTGCAGAAGCATAGACATTCACATGTAACTCTTAAAATCAACATGTGCAGCCATGGGTGAAGGCCAGAGATTAATAGAAAATTTTATTCAATAATGCCACCATAAAAAATAACGTCGCAGTGAACATTCAAAATTGATTTTTCTCACCCACCCTTTCTCAATCAAAAATTTCTAAATAACAGTCAGGTAGAGACTAGGAGTGTTACAGGAGAGGTGAAATTCTATAGTTCATAGATCAGATATCAAAAGCAAATTCTTAAGTTTTGTTTCTCATGTAATCCTTCGACCAGATTTAGAGGTTCTTGGTCTTTCATCAAAAGAACAAAAATAATAAAAATAATAACAAACACAAAAATAAGAGAGAAAACGAAAAACAGAATTTCTTTGTTCCCCTTTTCTAACCTGACTCAAACTTTTTTTCCTATATTTCTTTTACGTGTTGAGACTATATTTTTCACATTTATTTCTATATTTCTTTAGTATAATGAAATATATAAATTCTAATGCTCATTTTAACTAGCTGTGCTAATAAAAAATTCAGCTTTGCTTAATGCCAACCATATATGCTTCAGCAATTCAAAATCTAAAAATAAGATTAAACTTGCAAAGGTTGGTGTTAAAGTTTGCATATTCTGTTCAGAATTCTCAACTTCTCCACATCGCCATCTCTCATAAAATATGTAAAACTTCACTAATTCATGCCCAGGATTAGAAGCTTTTCCAACTGACTTCTCATTAATATCTCTTGAAGACACATTTAATTTGGACCTATTGAAAAGTTACCAATGGCTTGTATAATGCCCGCTGAACATCTCTCAGTTGCATGAATTATTTTTAGGTTGCTCTTTGCATTGTCTGCGTACCACTGAAGCAATTCGTCAAGTGAATTACTGACCTGCAAATTCAAGAAATAGACAATGGTTATTCACCTTACAACTACAATAAACAGAAGAATGAGCAAGATTATGGTGACCTAAGTCATTCTTATACTATTACAGACCATGACCCCATACAGTGGCGGACCCAAAGACCCTGACTCAAGAGATTCAAGATAAGTAGGTTTAAGATAAATATGACTTATTCTTAACATGTTTTTGACAAGAATTTGGGCAAAAATTTAGTGGGATCAAAATTAACAAATAAGTGAGTGCAAAATAAATCATATAGTACTAATATATACCTAATTTTCTGGAAGTCATGGGTGTGGCTAGACCCACTCAATTACAAGTAGGTCCGCCTATGACCCCATAGACATCAGGTACACTGAAAAGTTCAGCATCATTTCTAGAGTCACCACAGACGAAAGTGTTGACTGGTCCTTTTTCATCAGTTATGAATTTTTCAAGTAAGTAGACAAGGGCCTGTCCTTGGCCAGCCCCTTGAGGCAATATGTCCAGAGCATTACCATTGCCATAAATTATTTTCACATCTAACTGAGAAAGAGCACATGAATATCATAATAACACCTCCAAAACCTAAATAAAATGGAAAGGAAGTTTTTGAATTTAAAAATGTTAAGAGTCATCATCAAGGGAACTTAACACATTTATGCATGTGTGTAAGTTCAGATTAAAATAAAAATAGTCTCATGCATTGGTATTTAGGTAAAGCTATGAAAATGATGTGGAAGAAATTCAGTCATAATGATAGTTTATGAGCATTAATCTTACCCTGCGGTTTTCCAGACATTTGGAGAGAGCAAGAATGACTTCTGAGGCCTTTTCTTTTTCAACATAAAAGCTAACTTTGTGTAGTCGATTCTCTGTTTCAGGCTGCAGTTACACCAGAAGATTTAAACATTGACAAGTGTTACATGAAAAATCATTGTCTCAAACGGTGACTGCTAAACCATGTGATCGTATGATCTCTTAATAAACTCTTATCAACTAGCATAACCCCGTGGAAAAATGCATGACTTACAAATGATTTATGAATATATATATATATTCATTTCTATAAGAACATTAAAACTACAGGTTTTGATTAATTTAAATTTTATATAGTTGATGGTCAACAAAATTATAGGCTAGAAACAAACTTGGGGAATTAGTTCAGAAAACTTGGCCGTTTCTTCTGTGATGGCTTTTCTGTCCCAGTTGTTATCCAGATATTGTTTCCAGTCATTATCCGGCACCATGGATTCACCAAAAGCAATCTCAGTACCCACACACATAATTGTTGTATCAGGGGTCAATAGTGGTTTCTTCTTCCCTAACCTTCTGTAACTTGGAGGTGATCTACCGGTGGAGAAAACAAGCAGAGAACTGTGCCGGTAATAGGCCTCCCATAGCGCATTAAACAAGCAGAGAACTGTGCCGGTAATAGGCTAAGTTTTCAGGATCACCATGGTCTACCTGAAGCAAAATCAACAGTAAATTCCAGATTACACCGAAGCATCAGCCGAAGATGGACGATCAATAAAACTATGCGTGTCGTTTATCATAGTGCAATCAAGAACAGAAACTATCATGAGATTGGGATGAATAATACATCTGAAAATTCTTCCTGCCTCAACCAATCTACCGTTGAGAATCTAACATGCTCCTGTTAGATTCTTTTATATTGTGTGTAGTGTTTGGTTTAAAAAGCTTGAGAATAGTAATATGCTTGATAATAGTAATTTCTTTTATTGTGTGCAGTATTTGGTTCAAAAAGCTGGAGAATCTAACATGCTTATGTTGTCCTATTTAAAAGAAATTTTCTAATTTATAAGTTACTTTGTTAAATTATTGGTGTCAGACATACAATTTTATCCATCAATATAGATAATACATATAGGTAATTGTTAAATTCCAATTCACAGTTAAAATTTCATGTTTAAATATAGAGTTAACGAAGTTTCAAAAAAAATGGAAAATTTACAATTAAGTTCCAAATAGGAGAATTAATGAATAAAATGTTCTAAAGATTCAAAAAATACCATAAGGTTCCAGGAGTAACTGCTGAGGTTGTCATTAACAACCTTACCGGCCTTCATTAACAATCTCAGCAGTTACTCCTGGGACCTTATGGTAATTTTTTTGAATCTTTAGGACCTTTCATTCATTAGTTCTTCTATTTGGGACTTAATTGTAAATTTCCCAAAAAAAATCTATCCGTGTGTAGTATGTTATTAAAATTTAACTTATAAATACTTACAGTATTTAAGTGAAGAGTCCCTATACTCAGATGGGAAACTCCAGCGGTGATCATTGCGTGTGTTTGGGAATCGATATGAAGAAATGAGTTTACGGATTTCGAGATGATTTTATAGATATCAAAATGATTTTTTTATAGATTTTGAGATGTTTTTTACGCATTTTGTCCTAACTTACACGTACCGTTAGAAAAAACATTTTCTGTTAAAGCGTCAAAGGAACCAGACAAATGCAGGAATTATTGAGCTGATATAAATAATCCCAAACCTGATAAACCACTAGTCCCTTAACAACTCTCCACTACAAAGTTCCTCCACGAAAATAATTAAAAAAAACATAACAACAGAGTGCCTTTTTTTTTAATGAGAAAACGGAATATGTTAATATAGAACGATGTAAAAAGCATAGTAATGAAAATCGGACGGGTCGGTTCGGATCGGAAACCGGTGAACCGGTTACTGGTCCAGTCCGATTTGATTTTTGACCCGAGGTTGACCCGGTCAACCCAGGTGCAAACCGGCCAAACCGCCTGGTTGGGTGGGTTGACCCGGTCATTTTATTTTTATTTTTCATATATATACTTTATTTTTTTTACAAAATTTATTATGATGAAAGTGATGTTAAATTAGAATGTGATATAAATAATAGAAGCTACGAAGTATGAACCACATTTTAAAGAATTATGATTTTCTTTATCAGTGGAAGGCGTATATACGTCCGAGAAAAATAGGGGATGCTTAGATGAATGAAGACAACGCAGTCAATTATAGTGTAAGTAGAAGTATAAATCTATATATGCCATAGAAGAATACAAGTTGATATTATCCCACCTAACCTTCTTCTATATTGTCATTTTATTGCATGTTGATTGCTCTTGTCCTATTTGTAGAATACATGATGGAGGAGAACATTTTTGTGTTTGAAGGGGAAAATAAAAAGTGAGAAGGAAACACAAAATGTTCTCTTACCATATATATTTTGATATTTTGTTAGGATAAATATTTTGAAAGGTAAATAATGTTGGATAATAGATAATCTATAAGTATATTATTGATTTGATAATTGTAATTTTGTTAATAAAGAAATTTACTACTTATTTTTTGAAAATTTTAATTTTAGATAGTTTGATTGTGTTAATATATGATAATATTTATTTTTTTAATTTTTTATTCCTCACCGGTCTGACCCTCAGTTTGACTTCGGTCTAACCCACTGACCCTTGACCCACTTCCTTGATCGGTTCAATCACTGGTTTGATTTTTTTTTTTTTGTGAACAACAAGCAAGTGGGCCATTTGGCCCACACTCGGAACCCCCCGGTATCCGGCGCCTTTTCCTGAGTCCCTGGCCTTCTTTCAGCTGGACCAGGTAACCCGGGGCAACCAACTAATCCGGAGTGAAGAATACACGTGGCACACCCCTTTAAGGTGTTTTGCATCAAGGGTGGGTTACCTCTACCCCAAGCGTTGCTCTCAAGGATCCAATCAGGATGGACATTTAATTAATTAATACAATCAGGATGGACATTTAATATCAGGGTGGACATTTAATTAATTAAATACATGTTTGATTTTGATAACATGGGTAAAAAGATATAATCAGGATGAACATTTAATTAATTGAACGTTGAAAATATCGTTTGATAAATCTTCAATTAATTGACATGACAATTGACAACCAAACCGCTACCTGCCTTCTCGCTTTTATAACGGAAGGACCCATCTGAATTTATTCTCAACTGTCCTCTTATTTCGACAAAGCATGATAGAAGAAGAACGGAAGAACAACTCACAGAAAGAAGTTGAAGCGCCAGGGTGAGGGCAATCATGGCGATGCCAATACCGTCGGCTCTGCTTAACTTCCTATTTCCGCCGCCTCCTTCTCTCTTCATTTCGGCCATGTCGTTTATAAGCTTGGTGTCGCTGGCACGTGCTGGCTTTGAAGAAATCAAAGGGAAGCATTTGCAGTATTCCAAATTCTCTAATGTGAATCACTCGAAAAATAAGATTCAGTTGTCCAGTAAATCGGGGATGCTTCTGCTATATACTCCGGCGTTGCTTGCCGGTGCTGCATCTTTCTTGGTCTCCCCACACGAGGGTCTCAGATCGACCTTCCTTCAATCTGCTCTAACACTCCATTTCTTCAAGAGGGTCTTGGAGGTAACGCCTTCTTATTTAAATGTAATTAAAAATTACACTATATACATAACATGGGTGTTGTAGTATACCAAATTTCATGGTGGATATTCAGATTTTGGGTTTGATATTTGTGGCCAAATTTCCTATTGTGTCCCAACTGAAAGTACAAATGCAGGGCTCACTCCCTTGTTTGTAGAGTAATACTTTTGTGGTGTAAGATGTTGCATATGGATTAGGAAATCATTAATTATGTAAAACGTTACTCACATAATTTAAGGCAGTTGAACAAGGATACAACATCCACAAAACCTTGTACGGTCAAGGTTGACTGCATGCCGTCATTGTGCTTTGAGATCATATTCTTGACCGCATGGATCACAAGCTGTCATTGCTTGGATATTTCAAGTAGGAGAACATTTTGTGTACTTGGTAACCTTCTCTTCAGGGCTTATCAATTATCATGTGCGCGTTCGATACATGATTGAGACTTTAGATTACAACGCCATGTGCACATTTAATACATGATTGAGATTTTAGACTAAGGAGGAAATTTTCATAAAACTCAGATGGAAGTCTCAAGACTCAACTTTATATTCTAATTTTATATACCGCACTCTTTACTTGGGGAAAAAGCAGAGGAAAGAAACTGGCTAGTTCACATGCAGTAGGCCATTTCAACCAACGAATGGGTCCTTGATGGGGACCTGTATCTGCTTTAAGAAAATGGTGTACGATTCTTTCTCAGTGCACACACATATGATAGAATAGTCACAGTAAAAAAGGAAAAATAAAATAATAGGTTTGAGTCACTCCTCTCCATGCATACCCCAAAATAATTGCTTCTTGCTTTCTTCCTGTTGCTCACAATCCCACAAATTCTCCTTAGTCAGGCCTTGCCATGTAATTTGATATCTTGTGTTGTGCCTAAAAGTATCAGTGTTTGTTCGCAAATATAGTTGGATGATACGATTCTTAAATTTTGATTCTGTGACCATTACACCGAATTATATATAAAAATATATATTATTAATTCTGCTTTTGCAATCCCCATTCCTGATTCTATTTCAGCACATTTGAAACCATACAGTTTGTTTCTCACTTGTTTTATAGGTTCTGTTTGTTCACAAGTATAGTGGGACGATGGTTCTTGATTCTGCAATCCTCATTACGCTAAGTTATTTCCTGTCCACTGCCACTATGCTCTATGCTCAGCACCTCGCACTTGGTCTCCCAGAACCAGCCATTGATCTGAAGAATCTCGGCCTTGTGCTGTTCCTCATTAGCATTAGTGGCAACATGTATCACCATTACCTTCTTTCTAAATTGAGAAGAGGAAGCGGTGGGAAAGAATATAAGATACCTGAGGGTGGCTTGTTTGACCTGGTGACATGCCCTCACTATCTTTTTGAGATTATCGGGTTTTATGGCATTTCCTTCATTTCTCAGACTCTCTATGCCTTCTCCTTCACCCTGGGTACAACGTTCTACTTGATTGGAAGAAGCATTGCAACTAGGAGATGGTACCAATCCAAGTTTGAAGATTTCCCTCAGCATGTTAAGGCTCTTATCCCTTTTGTTCTATGAATGTTGTTGAAACTTGGGAGGGGGGGTGTCGCGTGTACAACAATGTTAGTGTACTTTCAGCAGAATAAAAAAACATACAGCATCTTTCTAGTGTTTTGTTACCTTCTGATATATTTAATTAGAGAATATGCATAAAAATATTATGTTTTCATTTAGAGCAATGATTTTGTGATATTATAACACATTACTTACGAACTTTAATATTACAAAACTTAATACTCTTGAAATTCTTCAGCAACTTTCGAATATCAGAGATAAGCACCCTATATGACACTGGTCCAGGAATCTGGCCCTGCAGCATAAGAACATGACTCCACTTTTGCAGGAGGACGTAAAAATGAAACTCAGGATGGGAAGAAATTAGATGTTGTTGATTTAGATAGACCGATCCCTTGCGAATTTCTATCATTAGCGCCAATAGTGAATCTGATGCTCCTCTAGGAATTCAAATAGCACTCCGTGAAAGAAAAATTGGACCAAGCTTCACAACTGGTATAATTTCTTTAAAGATATGCCCACCACAGGTGATCCTCGTTACCTGAAAAGCAAGTGTCCAACCAATTGATCGATTGAGGGAAACCAAGCTGGAGATATTTGAGCACTGTAAACAGATCTCGTTTCCATTTCTTCAACAATAAGACTCCAGGATTTCCAATGATTGATGTAAGAAACTGCCTCCAAGAGAGAAGCATCACTCTGACCATGCACTTTTAAGTTTCGAAAGTACCAGAGCCCATACAGAGTGGGACAAATCCATATTTGAGCAATGGTGAGAGTGAGCAAGTTGAAAAGGAAACCAATTGGAAATATTAACAATTCCTTCAAATTGAAATCCCACAAGCGTTCCCAACCAAATTGCCCGTGCCCATGAGCATTCAAAGAAAATGTGAATGAATTATTCCTCATCACAATCACAGAATTCACATTCATTCTGAACAGGCACATGATGTTCCTTCAATATAATTCTTACTGGTAGTGCCTTGCTGCATAACTTCCAACAAAAAACCTTTACCCTGAGGAAGAAAGCGTAACTTCTGGAGCCTTTCCAAGATCAAACCAATCTGACTAGTATTTGCATTAATATTATGCCAATCTCGAACCCTATAATCACCCCCTTTACAGCCATGCCAAATCAAAGAATCTGATAACTGACAGACCGAAACAGGAATGGAGATAATTTTCCGAACCACATCTGCAGAATGAGATTTCCCACACATATTAAATAAACTGAAGCGATACTCTGCAATGGTCACCAAAGGCGGCTATACAAGTTGATGTCAGAACCATTGCCCACACTCCAACCCAATCTATCATTAATCAATGGAGCCACTTGTTTTGTTCCTTTCCACAAAGGGGATTCCAGAGATCTGTTTTATTAATAAGCCAGTTTAGGACGTAAGAATTAAAGTTAAAATAGATTTATTATTGGCAGAAAGAAGACGCCACACTTATTTAGCCAACAGAGCATTATCGAAGTCCTCTATTTTCTTAACTCCTAATCCCCCTTCCTGCTTAGGCCGACATACCTTGGTCCGCTCAAGTATAAATGAATCTTATTTCCACCCTCAGTGACTCCCCAGAAGATATTAGCCAATTTCATGTCCAGTACGTAAATGACAAATATAACAAAGAACAATTATGTAAATGTAGAAAATTATTTTTAACATCCTTCATTTCACTATTATATATATATATATATATATTAAAATAAAGTTCCCATTTGACCCTTCGCACTTCCTTATACTCCTTTCCATATATTTTGGACTTCTTTCTTACCTGTGTAGCTTCAATTTGTCAGTTTTTATGATAATCCTTTTCCTGATTGTTATTTTCCCTGATATTTGAACCTTGATTCTGCTGTCTCGACCAATCTACCCTTTCCTATGGTAAATTGCTAGTTTTGAAGTTCAGTTAATTTAAATTCTTGTTCTCTATACTTGGGAGTTCTTTGCTAGTTGTGGATTTCATCCCCAAAATGATGTTAATGGGTACGTTTGGGAAAGCGGTAGAGAAGTACTTTTACGCAAGCCGAGGTAAATATGTGGAGGAGATTGTCTCGTTTTACAGAAAAACACTGTTGAACGTGCTTATGGGTGAGAGTTGAGTGTTGCCAAACGGAACCAATGTCTGCTGTAGATATTTTTACTGCTTTGTTGGGTAATCTTAATTTTAATAGTTTTGATTTGGTGCTTAGACTATTACGTAGGAAAACACATACAGGTTGACTTCGATTCACATTGTTAAGGATTCAAATATCAAATCCAGTTCTTATATCTCGTGTTAGCAGATGAAGTGGGCTTAGATCCGCATCATTGAAGTGGGGGAAGAGTTTAATCCGAGGTCGAAGCCACCATTTCCGAAAATGGTGTACTCTACTAGTAGTGATGATTGAATCTAGACGAGAGAATTGGTCATTCACAATGAAATCAGTATTTAAATGTAAGTGCGCACATTTAATAGTCAAAAGTGCTGGGAAATCTTTCCCGTACAAACAAATCAAGATAAAATGTATCTTAAAATCCGTAAAAAGTATTTTGAAATTCATAGAAAAACATCTTAAAATTCATAAATTTTTCTTAGATTCCGTAAATTCTTCTCAGAATCCATAAATTTATTTCTTCCAACAGATTCCAAAACACGCACACATGCTTTCTATACGATTACCTATACATGTTTATTAAAAAAAAATGATATACTCCAATCAGTTTATGCTGCAATATGGAAAATGGAAATGCCGTGCACTCGACGATGAAGCTATTTAGGGTCTAAAAGCGCCCAACCTGAAAAGCTCAGTTACCTTCCCTGGTCAGAAAAAGACAAATGAAACAAAAAAGAAAGGCTCGTTTACCTAAATGTCTTTGAACAACTCTAATTAAGTGGTTTATACCGTTTATATTTACCATTTCTTAAATTAATTTATCAGGCTATATGTAATCTAATATATAGAAATACTTTAAAGAAATAAGATGATGCATGTTATAATATTTCGGTGTAACTGTGATACTGTTAAAAATACATGTTTACACAAGTTGAAATAAAACATATCTTATTTTTACCTCATAGCCCGTGATTCATTCTGGAAAAGTAGCTTCCAACACTAATCAAAATATATAATAAATCTTTGGAAGAATTCCCCTCAGGTCCCAAGTAAGATAATTAAATACAAAATGATTACAACATTAGCATTAAATACAAAATGGTCCCAAAGCTACTGAGGTTGTAAATGTTTCCAATCTCTACTTTATATTCCTGTTATTTATTTTCTGTCTGCTTTTATTATGAGTTCGTTTTTCCGTTCCTTTTCTTCTAGAGCTTCTTCATCTTCTTCCTCTCCATCTTCTTCTAACAACACAAACATGGCACATTCCTCCTCTTTTAAAAACCCAAACATTTTTTCTGAAGAAATACAATTTCAAGACATTAATCAAAATATAGACGACTGGACTCTTCCAGAAGTCTCTCCAAACGAAATTTATCAACAACACCGCCGTTGGTGGACTAAACATGATTATATTATAAGAACTGCCGAAGAATCTATTGCTATTCAACCAGGACAAGAAGAATTTATTCTCCTTTCCCGAAAATCTATTGAAAAACATAGGCAGAAATATACTTGGATGCATATTGGCTGTGTTCAAGTAGCCTTAAAACCTCTTGTCCGAAAAGGTCTTAATACTGCCGCCTTTGTTTGTCTAAGAGATGCTAGACATAACAAATTTTCGGACTCCCTTCTTGCTGCAGTTGAAGTAGGTCTCCATGAAGGACCAGTCTTCTTTAACTGTTACCCTAACCAAACTGTCCATTTGAATGATCGAAACATAATGGATGTTCTTAAACTCATGATCAAATTCAAAGGGCTTGATATGAAGCCAGGATCTGATCCTGTATCTTTGCAATATAGGATACAGTACAAGGTCTCAAAAACCACTACATCTATGGCTCTTATGCCTAAAGATGATGGCCAAACAGTAGTTTTCTTAACTGATTACAAGAATGCTAATATCACAATTCCTCAAACAATTATGTGGAAAGACATTGACCTTCCTGTAG
>JANTPZ010138446.1:0-21440 GCA_025593235.1 Vachellia pachyceras
TCGATGAATTTACGCAAAGTCATATCTTTCTGGGCTTGCTATGGCAGCTGAGCAGCGAAGAAGCAAGATGAGTCGTGTTCATATTCCCATCTCGTTGCTTTCTTCCTTCTTCCTCAATCCTCTACATTGATTCGTTTCTTTCTCCGTTCGAAGTAGAAATCTAGGTCCATTTTCAATTATTTTTCCCTGGGTTTGTAAAATTGTGTAGAATCACACCCTGGGAAATATCATGGACTGTTTTGCTTGATTTTTGATATAAATGTGGAAAGAAATATCATGCCGAGAAAGTCAATGAGGGATTCGCGGAAGGCTTGGCCTTTCTAGTAGACCGAAACATAGTTCTCTTTCTGATCTTGCCCTCAACAAGTTCTCTCCTTGGTTCACTCTCTCAGATCTGGTCTGGTCATGGTTATGAAGCAGTATAGATTTTTTTTAAAAAAATATTAATGAGCTACGGCGCCCTATTTTCTCAAAATAGGGCGCCGTAGGGTACATACTTACGGCGCCCTTTTTTCTCAAAAAAAGGCGCCGTAGGGTACATACCTATGGCGCCCCATTTTAAATATAGGGCGTCGTAGACCTTTACTTACTACGCCTCTCACATTTGCGCCCCCTTGAAAAAGGGCGTCAATTGGATTAAAAATAGGGCGTAAAAAGTACCTTTTGTAGTAGTGTTAAATATATGGCATGATCGTGAACGCATGATATCACCACTACTTTTGACTTGAAATTGAAATAGAGGCAATTAATGAAGCTGCGAGATCTTATGTTTTACCCCATGACTTCTCTCGAAAACACGTAATACAAGTTAACACAAACACATGTCGAGAATCTGAGCCAAGTCTAGCTAGCCACGGTTCACCCAAATTTCAGTAAAAGGAAAACCAGGGAAAATCTGAACTCAGCAACTCTAACGTAAATGTATATAAACTACAAAAAATCTGAAACTGCCATGGGATTTACCGCGAATGGAATTTTCGACCGAATTTCCACGGCCAATTCCATCAGAAATTTGATTTTTTTTTGTAGTGATATAATTGACCAGGTTATTCATTAATTAGCTTTATGTAAATCCAGAAGACTAGTCGAGAAACGTACTCCTATTTAGGTGCAAATTAAATCAATATTCCTCTAGGTAGGTAGGTAGATAGGGTGGGTTTGAAGGGTGGGAATCGAGAAAAGCTTAATTGGTGTTTGAACTAAGCAATGGGAATGATTGGCATAGGATGGACCGCGTATGTCATCAATGACATGATTAACAAATGAAACATTTAATCAGGTAATTAATTGAGGGAACGAATCCTTAATTTGCTCACTACGTTGTTGTCGTTTGAATCAATTGCTTAGGTACGTAGTTAGTGGTGTGGCAGTTTCTGAAAATGAAAGAGCACACATTGACCAATCAATTAATTCCCACATGTTCCTCATTCATGTTTACTTTAATTACTCTGCCATTCATCTCATCTCACACCACTTACCACTCCATCCAATGCGTAACCGGTTCGCAACATCGGATTTATATATGTTCAAAAATAATATACTCCCCAAGAGTTAATTGTAATGAGCCCTCTAATTAAATTAAATAGAGACATGTATTTTAATTATCTCTGAGGCGATTGATCAACAGTAGTATAGATTAATTAATAAGCTACTACGTACGTACCCTTTAATTAAGAATTATGATTCATTCCATATATATTTGTGGGCATGTGAGGGATGAGGGATGAGGGATGAGACAAGTCTGCTCGATGCTCAAGACAGAGCCCTCTATATATGTCTTCCTCGCATTTATGTGATCTTGTCTGTGTTGAATACGAAATACTTCTGTCTTGTTTGATAGCTTAACTTGGTGTGATACATGTGTGTGTGTGTTTATCTCACTCATTTATATATCTATATATATACTCCTCCGTTGTGATCTATTGGTGCGTGCAGCTGGATATATGCGGACCCTTCCACGGGAAGAAACAAATTAAATGGGGATATATATATCGGAATTTAAAGAAGAAAACAAAAACTTGAGATCCACGAGAAGTGGTGAAGATATGGAGAAGGGGCCTCCACATACACGCACCCAAGAGTGCTGGAGGGAAAAGATCCGAATATAATTGGGACCCCTCACATCCATCGCAGCAGGCAGTAAACAAGACACAGACTGTTTGGTTGAAACGTCCATCTCTCCAAAAAGCGCTCTTTAATGTGACCTCTCGATCATATTCACTCTCTCTCTCTCTCTATATATATATATATATGTATATATATCTCACATTTTTCTCTACTACCTGATCTCATCATTCATAATTAATGTCCTATTACTTTTCGATTGCTGTCACCCAAAGGAAACCAAAATGATTTAATTCATTAGCTCAAATAATTTAAGGCTTGTTTTCTCAAAAAGCTCAAGGCCTCCCCATCATCAGCCACCACATGGTTCTTACTAGTCGTAATTAATTATGTTCGTCTCTTTAAGATATACGTGTGTGTGTGTTTGTTTGTACCTCGTGATTATGTTAACAAACACCAACCTACCACAACTCTTAATTTATTAGAGAAACATGTGCAATATATATAGGAACAAATTTTAGTTGTACCCGATCAAAATATGTGGCGAAAAGTAAATATTACTAGCACCCAATTTGATTTTAGTTTATAACTGGTCAGTTACAGAACATTTTTTTTATATACACAGGATTTCTTAATTTGATTTTTTTTTATAACCTTTTGAACGACCCGGATGACACTTTTTTTAATTTATTATTAGGCATATGAGCATTCGATCAATTAAGATCGAGGCTTTGTGACCAGGCAGCAGTTGCTAAATTTAGAACTCTCTATTTAGGTAGTGATGGATAGTTGTAGTTGGGTGAGTACTAGAACAACGAGCCTGTGTGGAATACAATATGGAGTGAATGGGTTGAAATAGGAGCTATCAAGTGTTGCACATATAAAAGAACATCTAATTGATGATGAGATCTACAAAAAGTATCCACAATGAATATGCGGAGACATATGGGACGTGAAGAAGAAGTTCCATGGCAGAAAGACATATACGAACCCTCTCTCTCTCTCTCGTAATCTTTGTGGACAAGCTTCAATTTCCTTCCTATCCTTAGCTTCCTACTTCGCAGAAACATATATGCAGTAAAAACTCCAGGAACGAACTGTGTCTTCTTTCTCTACTCACACAAATTACTCCTTCAATCTCCCATATTTCTAGGCCATATAGATATAACGCTATATATATATACCTACTTTGAATCTTGTGGTTTAAGATAAATTTCGTTGAGCAAAAAAGCAAAGTTCTGATATTCTGAGTTTTGAGGGCTGGCTTATTGGTTCCTATACACTTTACAAAGGTATTTGGACTTTCCTTATGCTTCAACACCAAGACAACCTGTGGTTAATACCATTGAATATAGTATTATACTTTATAATTAATAATAATAAAAGTGAAAAGCAGACAGCCTCATTGTAAATAGTAAACTTAAATAATTAAAAATAACCAACCATATGATACACGGGTTTTGTGGAATTCGTCTAATATTTTGAAAAGCCACATAGACCACATATGATAATAAATATATAGATATGAAACAGACATAAAGAGTACTATATTATATTGGAAATCATCCCCAAACTCAAAGCATCAATTGACTGACTTCATTGACATAGAAGCTTCTTCCTTCATTCATTTAACACGCAAATTGAGATAAAACTCTTTATATATGGTTATCTTATATAGTTTTTACCGTTAATTTAAATAATCACACAAAAATGTGTTAACATAAATCGAGATAAAACTCATCTCACATACTTATTTCATAGATAGTAAATAATGTTAAAAAAAAGTAGTTTATGCCACTGATCTAAACAAATTCGTCTGGGAAATGCTGCTTTCTCTCCCTTTATTAAAATTGAGATATAGTAGTGTGTGTGGGGTATCTCGGCGGGTAGCAGTAATATTTTTAATACAAATTGAAGTCTGGTTATAAATTAAACGTGTTTATTGTAACTTTGTATAAATTTATTAAATAACAACGATAGTTATCATTCCAGAACATCTGAGACGCGTGAGAAAGTTAATGACTATTTTCTACTTCAAACATATTTGATGAATTAAGACATTGTTCCTGCAACCCGACCTATTTTTAGTTTTCTACAAATTTGACAGAATGTAGACTCAACATCTGTAAGTCAAAAGTAATTTTCTCTTGGAAAAAAGGGTAAAATGATCTTAAAAAAGTCTATAGTTATCGTACTTCTCTGAGGAATTAATATGTTGACCATAGATATGAACGTAAATAAAAGAGTTAAATTGAGATTACCAAAAAATAAAGAGTTAAATTGAGAACAAAGTAGTCACGGTGACTAGTCAATAAATTTGAAACATTGATAATTTCCATGGTTGTCGTTTCCATGCGTTAATGAGTTAAATCAAAGTTGAAGTAATTGTTTGTTTTTTTTTTGCCAATTAATGAAATCAAAGTTGAACTGTTGAAGCATTACTAATTATTTCTAATTAAAAAAAAGGTTGGAGAGGGTGGCTGATCCATTTAAAGGTCCACTCAACTTTTCAAAAAAGCGGATTAACGGAATTCCATATTAGTCCCTCCATTTTAAATAACTTATCCTTTTGATATATCAACACAATTATTATTTTAAAACTGATAAATTATGAAATATTTTTATATCATTATATCATTTATTAATAAAAATAACGATAGATGGAGCTCATCAGGTATACCACAATAGTATTTTAAGTAAAATACTAATATTAAAACATCTTTTATTAGTTAAGTACAACTCTGAATAATAACTTTCATTATCAATAGAGACCCATTCTTTTGCCTTTTCTGAATATTTTCAAGTTATTAGTATTCAAAGATTTAAATTTTATGTTCACAACTTTTTTAGAAAAATAATGAAATAATTTGTACTGAAAATATCTAATTAGTAGTATATATATTTGAGGGGCATGATCAGAAAGTTTCAGACTTTTTCTGCCAAATTTCATCATATTGGAACTGAACGATAAGACATGGGACCCAATTCACATAATTAAATTTTGTGGGGGTCGACCTTCTTTCTATTTCCTATCAGTTTCTTCAATCATCTTAAACTTCCCAAACTACACACATACACACGCTCTCTCTCCACAGTAAAACAATCCAATATGCTGAGTCAAACTCCCTATTACAGAAATTTTCTAGCAGAATTGTCAATTTTCAAAGCACTTAATTTTCGCAATTTTTTTCCAAAATGTTTCTTGCTTAATTATTTGATGAGGAAACTTAAAGCTGTAACAACCCCCCTCCTCCTTAATTTCTTTGTCTGGGAGAAAATTAAGGCTAATGAGTAATGAAGTTGGGATTCATCGTGGATCATCATTAGATTAAAGACGGCATAACTTAATCAGTACTTTTTTTATCTGTCTAATTCATGCATGTTCCCTATCTTTTTGTTGAATTTATAAATTCCAGTGTCCAGACTCGTGAGAAAAACAATTAAAGAAATCTTCTTGAAAACCACTAACAATATTTAAAGGCTAGACGGCCATCTTTCCAGCCTTAATGAATGCAATTTTCTCTCTGGAATCAAGTATGTACAGTAATTTGCTTTTATCAAAAACCCAGGACGAAAAAAGAGCTTTGCTTTATATAATACCAAAAGCAAGGAGTGGAAGAATCTTTATCCAATCAGTTGCCTTCTTTTCAACAGCTGTCCCTATTTTGTCGCAAGAAATATGTCTCTTAGAATTTGCAGATTATATTTTATATCATTGAAAACTAAACCAGGTTTCAGGCACACCAAGCATGTATTATTAATTATTAATCAGCAAAACATAAAATAGCTAGGGCAACACACAGGTAACTTTTCTTTTTTTTCCCCAGATCTCAAGTCTGCAGATTCCTCATAATCAACGGGGCTTTCAGAGTGTATGTAAAGGGAATTAAGTAAAGTCATTGCTCCACATAGATTGATTAAGAATGCTTTGTTGTTATTCATTTGGTTTGATATCCATAAAGTATTCCCTGGAACAAAAAAAAATAAAACTTTGCAATGATCAGATACAGAAGAAATTAAAGGAGACGTATAAGCTTGTATATATGTGAATTACAAATGCAGTAGTTACAACAGTCTCTAGCCAAGGGATAGTGCTGAATATAAGCTAGCTAGTTAGCTAATTATTGGACGGGTGGATAAATGCCTACCATTAATGAAGAACACCAAGAGAGAAAACAAGTTTTAATTTTCTTAATTATCTGATATTGTTCGTCAGTAGAGAAAAAAAGATAAAGGAGTACAAGATAGATAGATTGATGGTTATTGGTTGAAGCTAAGTAACGCTGATGATTGGACCAACAAGAAGGGTATTTTGCTTCTGCTGGTGGAGACTCTTGTTATTGGGGCCTGCAAGAGTGAGCTCCAGATCAAGTGCCGATGCATTGGAAGGTTTCAACACTTTGGCAGTACCTTGTTCAGAATAATCATCATTATCGGTAGTAGTAATTCCTTCCATTGCCTTACCATCATCATCTGATGAAGATTTGTTGGTGGCTTTCATATTTTTACAGCCAAGCAGCTGCAGATCAGTCCCAATATTCTTCTCCACTACTGAAGAATCGCCTGCTGCCTTAGGATGATGATGACCTTGAATGCTTCCAATCTATATACCATATGTATATAATCGTTAGGGATTATATGAACCCAATCTATATAGATATCATAAAAAACATGAGGAATGAATCAATTTGAATCCTGATAGTCAAAATGAATGGATGGATGAATCTACCATATCAAAAAGGCTGGAACGTCGCTTCTTCTTGTGAACGGTGGCGAGTCGGAGGAAGTATTTCTGGGCATGGCTAGCGACTTGAGTTGGGGTTCTGGTGGTGACATAGTTCCTGGAGATTCCTCTCCAGTCTCCTTTTCCCAGCTTCTCCAACCCTACCAGGAATGCTCGGTGCTCCTCTTCTGTCCATGGGACTCCTGTATTTTATATATAATCATACTAATTAATCATCAGAGCTAGTAATTAACCGTCCTAAGAATAATCAAATGAATGTAGTTAATTGGGTGTGTGAAGATGAAATATATGCCTTTTTTCCTGTCTTGAACTCGACCGAGGAGGCCGTCGGATAGATAGCCGAGGGAGGTTCTGTCAGAGATTTCGTCGATGGCTAATCTGGCGGAGCAGAAAGAGGAGGAAGAAGGAGAAGGAGAAGAAGAAGAAGAGGGCAAAGAGTCCATGCTGAAGCTTTTCTTGATGGCGGCAACACAAGAAGAAGAACAACAAGAAGAAGACGATATGTCCAGTTGAACGCCGAAGAGACGAAGCCCTACAAAAGAAGCAGCACCTCTCATAGATGATGTGCAAGTCCTTGAATTGTGGCCTACGATCCCACAATGTGAGCATTTCCTCGCCATTTCCACTCCCCGGCCACAGGTTTTAATCTGCTCTCAGATTGGGAAGGAGATAGAACGAGAGAGAGAGAATGGGAGAGAGTGGGAGAGAATGAGAGAGGGAGCGGAGAAATGAGAGATATGTTTGGTGGTATTTATGATGATGGAGGTAGGGGTTGGGGTTTCTGAAATTGGACGCACACCAACACAAGGTGATTGGATGGACATTGTTTATTGTTGGATATTTTTACTTGCAATTAATTCATTTTTTCGTATAAAAACAAAAATATATCACAACGTACGATGCCTTATCTTATTTAGAGTATTTGTGTCCTCTTGGATTATACGGGCAATATCTCTCCACCAAACCATTTATTTAATTCCACACACACATACACATGTATAACTCAAGAACCTTCCACATATGCAAATACACATTTCGTTATTGATATATGCCTCCTACTTCACATCAACTTAATTTATTTTACTTTCTAGCTAGGCGACACCACCTTAAATACAAATCGTCGTATATATACGTATATTCGCATAGATGGATATGTATTTTTATAGTTTCATACACACATATTCAACATATATATATGGTGGAAAATTAAAGTCAGAATCGACCCTGCATTATTAAATTCCATTCCAATGTTTGGGAGGGTACGTAGGTCCAAGTATGACTCAATCTAGAGGAGGAGGAGGAGGAAGAAATATGAGAGGAAAAAGAAAGCTTTGAAAGCAGTGTGGAAGCAAAAATTGTATACTGTGAATGGAAATTACTAAGGCTATTCTATTATTAAAGAAGGCGTGGAGAGGACGAGAGAGAGAGAGAGAGAGAGAGAGAATGAGGAATTCACGACCCATGTTGGATTTGGAATTGAATGTGTCAAAAACACAGTGTGTTTTAATTATGGGTCAAAGCTGTGTGTGTCGTTTTGTGATGAGTCATTTGGTATATTAGTTCCTTCCTCTCGAGAGATGCTGTTCAAAGTCAGAACTCGATCGATTACTTTTACTTTCTGCAACCCAACAAACTCTTTTACGTACGGATTCTTCCCTTTTTCCACATTATTGTTTTTCATTCAATATCCACCAAATTAGACTCATCTTCTTTCGAACCTTCATATGCATGTTTATATGCGCCATTCCTTTATATTATTTATTATTATATATCATTTGTTTGTGTCATTATATATAATTAGCATCTCAGTCTTTCCTTGTTTGAGTTTCCCAATCTTTTGCTAATTAATTATCAAAAACACAGAGGAAAAAGGAAGAACAAAGAACTCCAAGGGCCAAATTGAAGTTAAAACGTATATGCAGGAGCATTTTATATAGATACTTTCAAGGGTACCCTTGCCATGCACACAAATATATTTTAAGTTGTGTCAATGTGTGTGTGTATAGATGGACATGAAACCGAGATATATATATGCAACATAATTTGTTTGTTTGTGAACTTCATTTCCCTAACCGTACTTGTTTGAGAACTTTGTTTCCCCCAACAATCCACGCAAGTCGAGATAAAATCATCTAAAAATTTGTAAACTCCTTCCTCCCAACGAAACTCCTTTCTCTTCCCAAACACACACACATACCTAAAGTTAGATTTATGATAGATATATATCTCATCTATTGATCCTTATTTAGTATGTTTCAGCTAATATGTATTTTATTAATGACAATAAAGTAAATTAATAGACAAATAATTAGTTAACGGTTCATTAAAAATTACATACACTTCTGATATGTAAAATTACATACACTTTGAAAAATTACCAAAACTTGAAAATGATGCGATTACTTTAGAAGAGGGAGGGAGTATCATATACTATTGCATATATACTAAGGGACAATTATATATATATATATAGCTAAGAATTTGAGCCTGAAGGTCATGTGTAATATAATTAATAAATAGTTTAGTGTTTGAAAATCTCTATGAGTAGCAGAAAGGAACATCCATTATTTTTCGGGTGGGACTTGTCGAGACTTGATCATTTGGCATTATCATAGAAAGGAATCTTGTTGGAAAGAGAAGATGGAGCCCTTGATGAGATACTATATATGGATGATCATGCCCCTCTTTTCCTTTTCCTCTATAATTTCTTTATTTCATTCCAATTTTTTCTTCTTTTTTTTTGGGTTCAAACCTTTCTTTACCTCCTTGCTGTGTTTGGGAACGCGGTAAGAAGTACTTTTACGCAAGTCGAGGTAAATATGTGGAAGAGATTATCTCGTTTTACAGAAAAACACTGTTGAACGTACTTTTAGAGAGTAAATAAACTTTTCTAAATAAGCAAACTATCTATGTATGAATGTATGTATCCTACAAATTATTTCCATGTCTTTGAGGTCGTAACAAGAACCTCTAGTTGATACAGTTAATTAGTCATTAACTTTGTCTGAAAATTAAAGAAATTCCTAAATTAATCCATACTTAATAATGAGTTACATAAAAAAATTCATAGAAGATTAGAAGTTGTAATTAATCAATAAGATTAATATGGACAATCTTAAAAAAATATTTAATTAATGACTTATAATAAGGACTATCTATTTCTCTTAGAAGATGATTTATAATAAGAACCGGGGATGCTAAAAAAATTTGACTTTCAAGTACCAACCTCTCAATTGTATTCTATCGGTATATATCTAATTAATGCTCGATAATTTAAATACTTATAGTAGCTTTTTCGATAAAATTGATAGTTCAAAATGCTAAAATTGCTAGCAGCACTCACACTTATCAAAAGATAAAGAAAGATCAGAAGATAAAAGGGAAAAAAAAAAAGAAAGAGGGAGCAGTGACGGTTTTTGATGAGCAAGTGGAACAACACATACATGTTAAGATTCAGGAAAAAGCATGAGGAAATCTCATAATCCATGAGTGTCTTCATCTTTCCTCTTCTTTCTTTATTTTCTTGTTTTTATGTTTTTCTTGAATCTTAACATTATTATTATGGATTTGAATAAAGCCACGTGTGGCTAACTTTCCTTAGATCTAAAGTAGTTATGAACTGACTTAAAGATTTGAGTATGCTTAAACCATTTATTTATATTTAATTTTAATTGTGCTTATTCAGTTTAAATCTTATTGTCTATTTAGTGTCTTATCAACATTAAGTATGAATATGAGGAACTTAGATGAACTTCGAGAGAGATATTAATTAAACTTTAAATTGAGCAATATTATATTAGAATTTATTCTAATTTATCTTTATGATAAGAATATACCTACGGGACTCATATAATCATATTAAAGTGAAATTGTTCCAACTAATGCCTTTTGAATAGCTATTTAAGGAATAAGAGTTTTAACAGTTTTATCTGAGAGAGGATTGTGGATGATCAGGAAACACTACATCAATGTATACCCTAAATTAACAAGTTAAAATTTAAAATATTTATTTGGGTAATTACATATTCTAAAACTTAAAAAAGTGATTAGCACTCTAGGTTGTTTGTGTTAATTAATATTTTCTAGCTCATTAGAATTAATATTTTAGTTCATTTGAACTCATATTTTCATTATTCGTATTTTGATTTACTCAATTTAAAAAAAATAGATTTCTAGTGCCTATTTATTTATTAAATTGAATCTATGTGGGGTTAAATTTGATTTATCATATATTATTTTCACAACCCGTACATTTGTGGTGCATAATTAAATTTTGGTAGGACGATAATAACTAATTATTTTAGAGAAATTAAGTACACAAATAATCCATTCAATTCACAGATATACGTACAGATCATCGTGTGTAAAGATTTCATGACCTACTTCGAATCAACCACTGGTTAAACAATTCATTAATTGTGCCCAATTATATATGCCTGCACTTAGCTTGGTATTACTGCCAAAACTGGGCTATAGCTATATATATATATAAACACAATCATAATTGTTAGTTAGTGGCATAAGATGGTGATATAACCAGTGATTAGAAGTGGCACTGATGGCTTTCAAACATGGTACGTGGAAAAAAAGAAGTAAAGAACGGACTAGGTTAGTTCACAGGTCACTATCAATCCAAAGGATATGTATATCTAAATCATTAATTAATACACATAAACTAGTGATTAGTCTCCCATATGCTTTCAAGATCATATCAATCAGTATTATTATATCAGGGGATAATCACAGCAACTTAAAAGCCACTTAAGCTGAAAAGATAGATTACATCACAAAAAATCCAGTGCAATAATGCTCATTATTTTACTGATTTTGCCCAATGTACAAGCACTTGCCTTTTCTCCCCAAAACATGATTCCAAACCATTCAGCTCTTAACAGCTGCTCATAATATTCTTCAATGTTTTTATTTATATATAAAATCTCAATCCAAAGGTACCACTTGGTGGAAGTGAAGGATCGATACACAGATCGGGATGTGGATGATTAATAATTAATTAGCATATATGTATGAACATTATGTTTGTTAAATTGGAACGATCATGGGATTTTATAATAATGCCTGAGAGTGGCTTTCTAATTCTGCAAGGAGGTATCGTCCCAAGGGATCGCTTTCTTTAAAGTCAAAAGCAATTGAGATAGGAAACTATTATATGTGTGCGCTCAAATAATAATGATTATGCAAATGAGGAGACACGTACGGTTTTGTATTTCAAACAATAATAATACATTAATCACCATCGAATCATAGTCTGTGTAATTGTGTAATTATCATGTATGGATATTAATAATTAATTCTACACTAATATTCATTCATATCTGCGTATTCTGAAGTCTGAGATATACTATGTGAAGAAAGGAAGAAATATACTGTGGAAAATTAGCAACCATCGTACTGCTCACGACAGATTGACAGAGTTTTAGTCTGACAAAGTTTTGTTAATTATTTCTGCTGAGAGAGAGAGAGAGAGAGAGAGAGATTATTGAATACATTACACACACACGTATTAGCATCCAAGTGTGAAAACAAAAAGATGGGCAAAGACTCTCTACCCAATTTACTATCCAAGTGAACGCAAAATCGTGCAACCATTTTCTTACATTCCACACATTCTGTTGAATTAGTCATTATTTTCTTCTTCTCCTTCTTTTACATGCATAGATGTTTGTGTATTATCAACATCAATATATATGCACAACAAATTATACTATTATCAAATCATAAATGTCCTATGGAAGAAAAATATTATGTGCCCTATTAAAAATATATTTCCTACCAGAAAAAAGTCTTCATTTTTATTTCAAAATGTCGCACGAAACCATTATTATGTTGAAAATATAATGGACTCGCACTTGCTCTACAGTCTAAATTCTAAATTCCAAGGGAAGGGACAGCCATTTGCCTGGAAGTCAGAACTATTGTTTTTCTAACATGGGGTCAAGTTCTATGGATCCAGGAATTACCAAAAAAACCCCCAAAACAAAAGAAGTGATCACTAGTAATTGAGTATGAGTCAGTTATTATAACTTTACAAAATCATGTTCATATCAATCAAAACGAAACTTATATACTTACCTTATAAACTCTAAATTACATTGAAAGAGTGGTTTACATCGCTAATCCAAACATGATATATGTAATCATAATAATACTTTTTTTCCTTACAAACACAAATAGGTATATGTATGTAGTATGCATGTTTGTATATGTAATTTTGATTTTTATATGCAATCTGTATTCACATAAAAAATATTTAACTTTTATATCATTTTTTATTTTACAAGTCTATTTTTTTTTGTATAAACCATCCGGTATCCTAGGGTATCCTGGATTCATTGCCCGCCCCAGACTAATCTGGACCCCCTGCGAAGAGACCTTGCAGTGGTAGCGAGGTACCGATGGGATAACCTCTTTGAGGTTGCGTTAATTATCGGGGCTGTCACTTCCCAGGGTTCAAACCCTCGCCATGAGGAATGCTGGTAGTAGCCCTTACCAACTCTACCAAGCGCCAATTGGTTTACAAGTCTAGTTATGTTTTTAGAATTATGGATGCAATGCTTTGCATCTCTGCAAGTGCTGTTTATATGGCCGGCCCAAGTTTTCCTAGTCCCTTTTCCCCTGTACTTGACACAGCGTTCTATGATTTTTTTCGGACTTAAGCACTCATTTCTTTCACTGATTTTTCGTCACAAAAGATAAATGGAAGATGGAAGATTCGCGTCTGTACAAAAAGGGGAAAACATTACCAACACAGACTCTAGTTTCATTGTTCTATGATCCCTCCCCAAAATTTAGAAAAGAACACAATCATTTCAGCAGTACTCATCTTAGCTAATTTGAACAAAACTTAAGGCCACATTAATTAAAAAAAACTCTGAAAGAACCCCAACTATGAGTGTGTGTGTGTATATTATGTTGCTTAGATTTCTATAACATCTAATGAACCATCGAACTAATGCACTCTTGAGCTTGTCCTCTGCAATTGCTATGGCAGTGCATTATATTCTTCTGTTTGTCCAAGTTCTTCTGCATCTTGCCCTCAAGAAATGGACACAGATGAGAAGCAATCACATGGGAATGTCATCTTCCAGCATCCGAAGCACCTATATATTTGAGAATGTATGTATGTTAAGAGTGATGATAAGATGAACTAGTGAGCATCAATGTTCCAAAGAAGAAAATAGACCATAGAAGGAATCAAATTCTCCATAGGCATGTTCTACAGTAATACCTACTTATCAAATGGTTTTCCAACTTAATTTGTTTCACCAATTTTTGTCACTATATATGTGCATTGAAGATACTTATAATTATACAACTATGTCAAAGATTACCGCTCGTGGCAAAGCATGTGCCAGTAACCATGTTTTTCTTTTCTTCAGTGCTCCAGATCATCAGGTTGGTTGGTGAGAAATACATGAGCATTTTAATAATGACGCTATAAGATTTACGAAAGTAAATAAACGAAAATTTTCTTACCTGTGATATTCTAGGCCTAAAATGAGGGTCCTGCCGTAGACACATTGAGCAACATAACATCATGCGATGAACCTCTTGATCTATGTAGCAGTTTTTCAACCTGGGATCAACCAGTTCATGAATGGCATCTCTTTCAAGCAGCGGCCGTGCCTATCCAAATAATTGAACAATGAGCAATGGTCAAGAGAAGTTTTGTTTTTTTGGCTTAGTACCATTTTTTTTCCTCTCCAAAAAAAGATAAGAATGCAAGTACAGTGTTCTTACCAAAGGGATGAAAATAACATATCTAAATTCGTTCTTGATCAAATATTTAAACATTCAATCAACATTGTCATAAACATAGTACATTGCCTCCTTGAAATTGCTAAGCCATGAAACTCTTACCCATTCAGTGAGGCATTGCTGACCTCTAGGCCGGTTTATATCTATAGCTTTCCATCCTGTGACAAGTTCCAGCAGTACTACCCCAAAGGAATACACATCGGCTTTTTCAGTGATTTGGCCACTTTGGGCATATTCTGGGGCCAAATACCTGAGAAAGTGCAAGCATTTACATCATTAATTTTCCAACTTATGTCAAGACATTCAGGAGGGGAAGCAATGGACAAAAAGGAATTGCCATTTTCCTGTTGTTACCCAAATGTTCCAATCACCCGGGTTTCGACACCTATATTTCCATCTGGCTGCCATCTAGCAAGTCCAAAATCTCCCACCTAAAATCCACAAGTGACAGATGCTTGAAACATTTCATTATCATGAAACAAACATAAAAGGAAGCATTGCTTCTGAGAGTACAAATATGTTCAAAGGCATTGTGAAAAAGAGCTTGTCCAAAGTAACTGGCAGGGAAAGATATTATGGTCAATGACAGAAAAAAGGTTTGCACAATTTAAAATGAAGTATGAGGCATACTAGAGCTTCAAAATCATGAGTTAGGAGGATATTGTTAGGCCGCATATCTCTGTGCACGATACAACCCACCCGACATTCTTCATGCAGGTACCTCAAACCACGAGCAGCCCCAACTGCGATCTTTTGCCTTTCAGACCATCCCAATACATTCTTGTTTCGCCCTGCAAATTTCAAAATGATTTTAATTAAGGAAAGAATCTCGCAGCTCTCACAACAATAATAGTTTACATGTTATCTTGTTGATTCAATTCCACAGAAGGGCAACAACATACGTTCTTATTAGGTTCATAGTGACAAACTATCAATCAAAGGTCAATGAATATCTGCAGCTTAAGCTAGGGAATGCGATGACTAATTAACATTTCAGACAAGTTAAAGACGGTTAGTACACCAGAAGCTGGAATACCATGGAGAAATTCCCACACACTACTGTAATATTAGCAGGGATAACAACATTTAGCAATATATAGGAACTTACCATAAAGATGAGAATCTAAAGACCCATTGCAGATATATTCATAAACTAGCAATCTTCTTCCATCCTCCACACAAAATCCGATTAGCATCACAACATTTCGGTGCTGTGCACAGCTCAAGACGTCAACTTCTGAGCAAAATTCTTTATCGCCTTGAGTGCTGGCCAATTTATACTGCTTGACAGCAATGACTTGTCCATCAGGTAGGACACCATGGTGCACAGAACCAAACCCACCTTCAGCTAAGAAATTTGCTTGTGAAAATCCCCCTGTGGCAAGTTGCAGTTCAGCATATGTAAACCACCTTGGAGGATTCCCGAATACTGGCCCCTTGTGCTGACAAATAGAGCACAATGGAGGAGGGCCACTCCTTGACAGCAAAATTGCTTCTCTAACACTTCTGCTCAAGTTCACATCAATTTTACAACGGAGTGATCCTATACCAGGTTCTTGATTCAAGTTGGAGACTTTCTGAAGCAAGTTTTCATAGGCAGACACCAAAGACTTGTCACTGGGTCGATGTGTGTTGCCACCGTGTTTTGAAAATTCTCCATTAGTGCTCATTACATTTGCAACCCATGGCTCAAAATATGAACTTTTAGATGATAAACTCAACTTTTCACTCTCAGAGTCAGATTCACTTTCCTCCAGATTTTTAACTTCGTCATGAACAACGGTTTCTCTCCGTTGCCTCCCATGCATATCAGAGAGGAAAAATGGTGATGTCCCAGGATCTGAGCTTGATATTGATGATGTTCCAATATCAGTTGCAGTTAATGGCGACCCATGTTCTGGACTACTTGCAGGAGTAACAGCAGGACCTCTGATCATATCTAGATATTCAGACTTTCCTTTTAAGTTCCCTGGATATTCATTCAGCTCTGGAGACAGTGGAAAACCCCCTTCAAGTTCCACCTTTGGTGAACTGATCAAATTCAAACGAAGAACCTTTGCCTGAGATCCCTTCATGACTACAATATTGCAACGCAGCTCATCCATGCAGTATTTTTTTTCATGCTTCAATTGTCTGCAATGGTGGAAGAGTAAAGAAATGTTTTTTAGTCCCCAAGTAATTGTCCAATTTTAAAACAGGATAACATTACCAACAAATGCCATGTTCCTTAGGACCAGATGACCACTTGAAGTGGTTATTTTGATGAGTGTAGCCTATAGGTAAAATACCTCTATGGAGAGTTCCCTTTTATAAATTCCCCCTAATATAAATTTTTCAGCAAGGATGTTGTCTCTAATATGACACATAAGATGCAAAGTCTATAAAATAGTTTTTTACTTGTCCAATATGACCCAGCTTGATCGAACTCTCTTAGCTTCAGCAGCCACTCCTCCACGTAACGAACCAGAAATAATCTTTATTCTGATATTTATCTGCATAAACAACTGAGAGGTGAGAAACAGTAAAAAGGAATGCATGTTTGGAGATTATCAAAATACCATGTCCCAACCTTTTGTGGATCATAAAATTCATGGAGTTGGAGCATCAATTCTGAACATAAACTAGCAATTATTTCCTTCTGATCTGAAGCAGTTTGGGATCTCCAGTGACTGGTCGTACAATCAGTGGTAAATCTTGAAAGGCTCCACATCCTTTTACCTGATAATGCATAGATTATATCATAATCTATCCTATTCCCCTTAGCAGAATTTACTGTTTGCTCTTTGCAGTCTAATTTTCTCGTTTGGTTGTGCATCTGGGCCTAGAAAGGGAAACTATCTTTCAACCTATGCAATATCCTACGTACGCTCCAGATGTTCTACCTATATAATTAGCAGATACTAGGACTAGAACGATATATTCGAGCCATTGTACTTCTCATCTACAAGATTGAAGCTAATATAACAAGGCCGGGAAATGCAAAAAAAAAGGGACATTGGATCATTTTATCATCCTTGTGAAGGCCATTCTTATATGTCACGGCGAATATTTACAATTTCCGAATGAAGTTATTTGAACATGACCCACAGAAATGAATAGAGAAGAAGAATGCGCCCCCGAAGAATAATATTTCAGGAAATGTTAGGTCTCTCACTCTCACCAAATTAATATTTCTGTACTACATATTACATAAGCAGATTAAAACTCAAGAAAGTTATCGTGGAGCGTTTTGAGAAGCCGAGCATTCACCCAAAAGTATGCTGTTTGAGCATCTAAAGACACAGTATAATAGCACATGACAAGAAAAATTTTGCGAGGACTAAAGAAATAGGAGAGGAAACGTCAGGGCATGGTCAGCAATTGGAGATAAATTGAAAGATATATAAGAAATCAAGAGGGAAGTTGAAATTACTTGTGGAGAGAGCTGGAATGAGGACCATTAGCTTAATGCAATCTCCGGGTTGAACAACATGAGTCAGAGCCCACACTAAAGCAGTCCTTGAAATCTCTTTTGAGGCTCTGACGGCCACCACCACCACTTTTCCGGCGACATCTGAAGAACTCTTCTCTTCCTCACCATGACTTGGGATCATCTCAATTTCTCAACTTGCCAGTGATATCAGTTTCACATTCTCATCATGACCCACCCTGTGAAGATGTTTACATCAAAGCCACCAAATCAGGTAAATGATTGCAGTTTTTTTGGTTACCCAGAAGAAAAAGTTGAAGCTATGAAAACAAGACAACTCGCGATTCAAGGTAACTTTAACGGAGGTTGTCCCTTGCCGTTAAAGCACACAAGTGGAAAAATCCACACTCTCCTAATTACTAAGCTCTTGCAACATGCAATGCAAGAGGCTGTTGAAACAGAATGAAAATCATCAACCCGATATTAATTTGGAGGCTCTATCAGAATATTCTTCTAACACTTCGCGTATGATGATGGTGACTGGAACGCAGAAACGCCTATGAACAGAGGAAGGAAAAAAACACTGGGGGTCATCCCAAACTAATAACGACACGAAGAAATGGACGGATCAAGTGAGAAGAATCAGATTAATCACCCTGATTACAATGCTCTGCTTCGGAACACATATATGATCAAAGATAAGACATTTTTCAGAACCCAAAAAAATTTAAAGTAAAAAAGGAAAAGGAAAACGAAAGTAGAAGGAGGCAAATAAAACAAAACCTTTCCCCCCAATTTTGCTGTGCTGTATATGTCATGTCATGTGTCGCTTGAACCAAGAGAAATGAATATTAAAAGCTGGAGCAGGTAGTATTATAAGCAACTCACATTTAAAGTATTAACAAGACAAGCTATTTTTCCGATTTATAAGATATAAGTATATAGGATGGATTTTATTTCAACTTAAGTAAACGTGATATTTTATTAGTTTAACAAATAAAATGTAATTTACTCAGAAATCACTCTAAAGATGGTTTTTAACTTCTTACTGTAGTGCCACTATACAGATATATAATAAGGTCCGGAAACGTCTTTGGAAGTTTCAGATTGGATAAAATATAGTAACATTTAGAGAGGGATGATGAAGGAAGGGAGGAAAGTTTCAAACTTTCAAGTGTGATTTGTTTATGGAGTCAGAGAAAAGCTTTACTTAATTAATGCAGAGGAATGAATAGGATGGGGAAACTCATGCAAACAAAACGAGGGATGGCGTAGTTTTCACAAATTTGATTGCTTTGGGAGAAGCAAGAAGCCACAAAAACTGACAGGACGGCAATTATTATTGATTAATTAATGCCAGAGAGGAGCATAGGAATCACAATTATTGACTGTGTAATGTCTCTTTACTTTTACTGAAAAAGAAGGCTCCTCTGCCTTTCATGCTCCAGTCTTGCTGCTGTACTTGTTTTTTTTAACTTTTTGCAACTCATTTCTACAAAATTAATTAATTACGTTACTATACTGTTATTGGGCACCACCTCTTTTTATTAAAGAAAATTAACTAAGAATCAAAAAATCGCATGTTAAGCTGAATAATATAATAATATATGTATGTATAACTAGTTGCATATGTAATATAAATTAAAAAGCGGGTGGTTTGGGGGCAAAAAACGAAGAAACAAAACAAATACTAAGTGGACACGTACAAGTTGAGCTGAGACTGGGCTTGTTTGGGGGAGGTTGTTTGCCTCCCCAAAAGTCATTCATGTGTTTATCGAGATAAAATTCATCTCATATATTTACCTCGGAATCTATGTCTGTTCTCCCAACGGACTATCCAAACAAACCCATTATCTTGCACGTAAATGATTAGATTTGATCAGTTCATAGAAATTGATTCTAAACATTTCATTTTTTAAGTTTGATACTTTATTAAGACATTCAATCAAATGGTTATGACCTGGTCCAAAAATTAATAAATAAATTATTTATAAATAAAATAATTAAATCCGAAGAGGGTAATGTAAAATCGGTTTTTTTCTAACTGATATACAATGACAGGTATGTCGTATCACAACTTGTAAATACGTTGCTTTTGTATTCATCGTTCAAATGACTCATGATCCAATCATAATATAATTAGATCAAGTGTAAGGAGGATTTGGCTTTGTATTTGGATGTTTTAATGGTAAAATTAGAGAGAGAGAGAGAGAGAGAATTAACATATACATATACGTACATATATATAATATAAACCTAACCACAAGATGCTCCTTATTTGCTCCACATTCACATGCAAAAAGGTAGGTGCAAACAACTTCAATATAATTAGGTTTAGGTGCAATATATATATATATATGTAGGACCATTTAATTATTTTGATTAATGCTTCCTACTAATTAAATATAATGAATGGTTGCTCATACGTCTTCTCTTAGTGATCTAATTAAATGGAGCTGCAAGTTAATTGTATAGCTACCTACTACTGTTTGGCACTTAGCTTCCTCAAACATTGAGGTCATCATGCCTTATGAGAAACCATCAATCACCATCTTCACTTTATTTCAAATTTGAATATAGGCTCGTTTGAAAATGTGGTAGAGAATTGCTTTTTACCATTTATAAAGTAAATGTGTGAAGGAGATTATCTCGTTTTGAGGAAAAACACCGTTAAACGCACTTTTGACTTTTCCAAACGTGGTTTCAAACAAAGCCAATATAAAAAAAAGGATTATTATTGTTAGATATGATTAGTTTTGATGATGTCAAATAAGAGCAAAATGTTTTTACAATGCAAAAAGTTTTCACAATACATATTTATCATGCATAATGATTTTACAATGCATATTGGTTAATCAATATTTGTGCATTCCTTTAATTGGAGGACGATGTGGTTTTGAATGTATTTTGGATGTTAAAATGTTTTTAAATAGATGATTTATTATCATACATTGAGTTACCATTCATCTAAGCCTCATTTGGATGTTCAAAGTTGATTCTGGAAGTTAATATTCGAGTATGATGAGTTTTTGGGGTTTCCTATGGCATTACTTGAAGCAAAACTCGAGTATACACTTGAAGTATTGAATTTTGGAGTCAACACTCGAGTATTGGGTCACAAAACTCGAGTATTGACATCTGGGGAGTCAACACTCGAGTACTGGGGTCACAACACTCGAGTATTGACATCTGGGGAGTCAACACTCGAGTACTGGGGTGACAATACTCGAGTATTGGCCTTTTGGAAGTCAATACTCGAGTATTGGAACGTAACACTCGAGTATTGGCATACTCTGTTTTCTGACAGCTTGACATACGTCTGGTATTTTGATCATATCTCCCAAAATACAACTCCGATTGATGTGAAATCAATTTCATATGAAACTAGACTCAAAATTCGTTTCATAGACACCAAAACCAGCATCAAATAGTTTCATACGAAAGAGA
>JANTPZ010138447.1:0-22426 GCA_025593235.1 Vachellia pachyceras
GCCTGTCACTAGAGAGATAAGGTGGACTATAGAAATATGCTGTGTACAATCTTTGGTTATATGGTTTAATATGTGTTGTTATGAAGGATTTTTGAATTTCAGGGTCCAAGGAAAAAATTCTTCTTGCACTCTTGCCCAGTACCAAACGTCAACAGTAACATCTATTGCTTGATGCTGAGACTGACGTGTTGGGTTCACCGGCTTCTTGTTTTGGTGATGAGGAAAAATCATGTACATGCAGATGTCAATTACTACAACATAGGCCTTTTTAACACATGGGATTGAGGTTAATTATCCCATTCACACACACGACACACCACACACACACATATATATACTGGTGCTTTTTGGTGTTCGAGAACAAATATTGGATTATATGATATACATAAGTGTGGGGAATATATTGATGTGAATAATGATGTCTTTTTTCTTCCTTTTTCTCACGTCCCTAATCAAGTAGGTGATGTCGTAATGGAATAATAACTGTGTCCTTACTACTGATTGATCTAATTTCTAACATGCTTTTGTGCTTTTGCTTTCCACAGGGCAAGGATTGTGTCCTTAGAATGTGACTGATATTTTTTTTTTACCTTCTTTTTACCAATTTTTCTTTTATCCAACCCATGCATCACGTGAGTTGTTATAAACATTTATATATATATATATATTATATAAAACTCAAGGAAAAAAAGGTATACATAAATAGTGATATGGCTGAGTTTCTTTTGATAATCCATAATTTATGCGTAGTTGGTGGACAAATCAATCCATCATTGTCGACGTTTTATGTAACTGACGTTTTATTTATCAAAAGAGTAAAATTGGTATTTAACGAAGCTATACTCAATTTTTTGTCTTTTAGAGTGTGTGTGTGTGTGTGTGTGTGTGTGTGTGTGTGTGTGTGTGTGTGTGTGAACAAGCTTGGTCCGGTTCAAATATAGGGGGGATCGGTCAAATTAAATGGAGTGATTGTTAGACAGGTCAAACCGGATATGCTACTTCCAAATCCATAAACCGGATATGCTACTTCCAAATCCATAACGATTTGATTAACTTTTTGAAGCAAGTTTCCCAGTAGTTTCTTACTGTTGCATGTGGCTCAAATTTTTTTTGACTTCCAATGTGTAGGACCATATGTGAAACTGACGATTAAGTCACCAAAATTGGGTCATATATTTAGTAAGAATTTAGGGAAAGTAATTAAAAAGGAAAGAGGAGGGGCAGACTAATATTAGCGCTTTTTTGTAGGTTCAAAATATGTTCAGTAGACTAGAAAAGGAGTTTTTTTTTGTAATATATGTGTGTGTTTTATAAAAGTAAGATAATTTGGGATAAGGAATAAGAGAATAAGAGAAGAGAAAATGGGAGGGCAATTCTTATTCAATTTCTATGTTATGCCCATCCTCAATGTCATGTACATAGGCAGTATTTATAGGCCTCTAATAGTGACCTTCAAGAATCGCATACAATTAATAGCATAATAAATACAAATGAATATACATTGAGACTTTTCAGATTATTCATGAATCTAATTGTTCATTGAATAACTCTTTAGTTCTTCAGTAACGATTCATGTATATCATTTATGAAGCAAGAAGTCAAGAGTCAATGGACATCCACTTATTTAATATATTTATAACACTCCCTCTTGGATGTCCATTATAAATGTGTCTCATTAAAAACTTTAACCAGAAAAACCCAGTGGGACAAAACCCAGTTAAAAAAAAGAGTACATCATTCATTGATACACTATCAGTGCTGCCTCATTAAAAACCTTTTTAGGAAAATTCAGTGAGACAAAACCTAGATAAGGGGAAAAAAGTACAGCATGTATCGACTCCCCATCATGATGACATCCTTTGAGATCTCCAGGTCTGCAAAGACCGATGCCATTGACAAGCTTTTCAAAGATTGGTCTAGGAAGAGATTTGGTGAATAAATCTACTAGATTCTCATAGAACAGATATGTTGGATATCAATTTCACCATCCTTTTGAATATCACAGGTGAAGAAGAATTTTGGTGAAATATACTTTGTTCTATCACCCTTGATGTACCTTTCCTTTAGTTGGGCAATACATGCAGAATTACTTTCATATAGGATTGTTGAGATCATTTTTCCTGAAGATAAACCACAAGTTGTTTGTATGTGATGTATTATTGACATCAACCAAACACATTCTTGACTAACTTCATGGATTACTAGAATTTCAGTATGGTTAAATGATTTGTTGATATAGACTGTTTCATATATTGTTATGAAATAGCTGCACCTCCACATGTAAATAGATGGCCAGTTTGTGATTTACCATCATGTAGATTAGACAAAAATCCAGCATTTGCATATCCAACCAATTCGTGCTTGGATTTATTTGAGTAGAATATCCCCATAGGTAACAGAGAATATGTTTCACTATATTCCAATGCATTTGTGTTGGTGAAGAACTATATATTGCTAATAAATTAATAGTAAATGATATATCAGGACGTGTGTGATTAATAAGATACATTAGTGCTCCTATAGCAGTAAGACATGGTACTTCTGAACCATGTAGTTCTTCATCACCTTCTTCACTAATCATTCGAGGTCTGAATGGGTCTTTATCAGGTTGTAAAGACCTCACAATCATTAGAGTACATAATAGATGTGATTTATCCATATAAAAACGTTCTATGATCCTTTTTGTAAAGATCCCATTTTTATGTACTCAATCTGTAATCCAAGACAGAATTTTGTTCTATCTAAATCTTTCATTTCAAATTTTTTCTTCAAACAATTAATTGCCTTTTGTAACTCTTCAGGATTTTCGATGATGTTGATATCAACTACATAAACAGCAATTATAGCAAACCCACTTCTAAATTTTTCATAAAGATGCATGGGCATATAAGATCATTTATATATCCTCTTTTTAACAAATATTCATTAAGATGGTTATACCACATGCACCCTGATTGCTTCTGGCCATACAAGAACTTATTTAACTTAATTGAGCATTGTTCTTAAGAACAAGAATTCAATGTTTTGGCTCTTTAAGTCCTTCAGGCATTTATTCTGGCAATTTTAGTCCTTTTGGATTTTGTGCTTCTGGCACTTTTAGTCCTTTAGGGATTAGTGCTTCTGACACTTTTAGTCTTTCAGGGATTTGTGCTTCTGGCACTTTATTCCTTCAGGGATTTGTGCTTCTGGCACTTTTATTCCTTCAAGGATTTGTGCTTATGGCACTTTTAGTTCTTCAGGGACTTTCATATAAATATTATTATCAAGTGAGCCATATAAGTAGGCAGTCACAACATCCATTAGATGTAAATCAAGTCCTTCAATTAAAGACAGGCTAATCTTTTCACTATTGGTATTCACTAATGGATTTTGGCTCATAATCCTCGTTATTATTCATTATATCATATGATATATTATAAGCAAAGATGTTGTCAACATTGACTTCATTTCGGTCCTATCGGTTCCATTCATAACATAATTTATTGAGATATCATTATTTTCACATATTTCAGGTACATGTGTTTCTTCTTGGACTACCACATTCTCTTCTAAAGATGACTCTTCTGGAGCTATTATTTTTTCTTCATTATCCTCGATTTGACTATCTATATTTTTAGCTCCTTTTTTTTTGAGGATTTTTTATCTTCAGAATCGATTGACCTTCCATGCTTCAGGCGTGATTTGGATTCACTCATAATAGTTTGTCCTTCAGGGACATTAATTTTGATAGGAGCATTGACAGCTGAGACATGTGACTTTGTTACCTTTTTGGATCAGCAAATGATTCTAGCATTTTATTAGCAAAATCTGTAAATGAATTATCCTTTGAACTTCCAATTCACATTGTTTTGTCTGAGGATCAAAATGAGCCAACGATAATTCATTCCAGCTAATTTCTTGATCCAACTGCTTATTTTCTCCCCCTGATGCTGATGAAACCAATTCATCAAATAACACTCGACAAACTATGCCAGCATATATTCATTGGGTTTTAAATGCACATATATTACACACCTAAAAATAGGAAATGTTAGGTTCTCAATAAAAAACCTTTGCAAGGGGGAAATCTTTCGATAATTTGCTGACCTCATACGAATTAACAATACTGCATACAAAATGGTTAGTCCCTAAGCAGAATATGGGAGATTATATCTCATGTAAAAAGTTTGCAACCATTTAACCAATCATTCTGCTAGCCCATTTTGCGCTTGAACATGAATTACAAGATGTTCAACATCAAGTCTAAGAGACATGTAATCCTCATTAAAGGCTATTGAAGTAAATTCATTAGCACTATTAAGATAGCTTTTTGTAATCAGATAATCAGGATATACTCTTAAACATATTCATTGAGTAAAAAATCTTGTAACTTCAGGTTGCAAGAAGATAATAAATAAACGTGAGACCATTTAGTTGATGCATCAATTAAAATCATACGGTAACTAAATGGCTCACCATATGAGTTTATTATTCCAAAAATATATTCTTGTATCCGTTTTGAAAATGTGAGAGGCTCACATTGTATTTAACTTTATGAAGGTCTAATAATATATTTCCCATTGGAACATGTAACATATGAGAAATATTAGTGGTATCTGTTGACACTTCATGTTATATCCACATTTATTCTCAATCATTTCTCGCATTGTAATTGAACCGGGATAGTCTAATCGGTTATGACCAACATTGAATTCATTAGTAAACTTTTGGTTTACATTGACAAACTGTTGGTTTGTATTCATTAGTAAACTTCCAGTTTACTATCTCATGACATACATTAAATTCATTAGTAAACTGCTGGTTTACTAATGCATGTCAAAACATAAAATTCATCAGTCTCAGTAAACTTTTGGTTTACTATCATATGCTTTCAAATATGCTTATGTACAAAGTCAAAGAAAAAATGAGGAACTTGAAATTAAAAACAAATAGATATAAAACCAACAATAACATAAACAAATTTAATAGTAGAATAATATACATACATATATAATCATACAAGTTATATATATTTATATAATTCGTAGTGCTGTAAGTATAACAATAATTAAATTAAATGAACATAGCTTCTGACTATTTTATAAGGTAGGAAAAATATATGACATCCGCCATACATATTAAAATAAGAGATCAAGGTTATACAACTTCTATTTCCATTTGATTTCCATTTCTACGGATATCATGAAACTTAATAAGTTTCTTATAAATTGGCTCTCTTGGAGCTTTTAGTGGATTTCCAATTTATTGATTATACCCACACATTATCCCTTTTTAATGGTTCTTATCAATTCTTCTCCACTTCAGGTGAAATTTAAAGTTACGATGATTTTGACTATGCTAACGCCCACAATTGTAGACATGTCTACGCCCACATCCAGGTCATAATTAGAATTATTCATTACTACATTTACTTCTGGGAATAAAGTTGAGTCAGTTGGATAAGATTCATGATTTTTCAATGAAAAACTCATTATTTTGCTTAGCCACAAAGAGGTAAGAAAGCATATTTCTTCAAACCTTTTTCATAATATTGCTACTTCAGAAGCAATTTGGATGAGCTTTTTGGAAGGATAACCATTTTCAAGTAGCCATATATTTCCTTCACATTGATCCAAAGAATAATTGGATCTTTATGGTCAAATATTCAATTGAGACATTTATAGTGGTAAAACATAAATCATATATTGAAAATAATTATGTCTTTCCAGTAATATCAAGAGTCACAAATTTAAATTTAACAATCATAGTTTAGATAAAGAAAATTGTAAAATATGAAATGCAATATAACAATACAAATGATAAAAAGCACTTATATTGAAGACAATCAAAATTATAACTTCATGGCTTCGGGCCAATCAATCAGATCAGGATGAGAAGTTAAGATTATATCACTTCAGCCATATATTTTCATAATAGAAAATCAAGGTTATACGACTTCTGGCCATTTAATAATATAAAGAATAAATGTTATATAGCTTCTGACTATATAATCTTATAATAGAAAATAAAGATTTATAGCTTTAGCATTTTATCTTCCGAATAAAAGTTATATATGGCTTATGGCCATAAGATAGAATATAAAAATGTATATGGCTTATGGTCATATATCATAGAATCAAATGGTTTCTGACCATATTAAAAAGAAATATGACTTCTGGCAACTTATCAACAGGATAAAAGTTGTATATAGCTTCCGGCTATAAGATAGAACAAAAATATATATGGTTTCTGGCCATATAACATGGAATCAAATGAATATGGCTTCTAGCCATTTATTAAGGTAGAGAGTAAAGATTTATGACTTTTGACCTTTTATCTTCAAGATAAAAATTGTATACGATTTCTGACCATAAGATAGAATATAAAAGTGCATATGGCTTCTGGCCATATAGCATAAGATCAAAGGAATATGGCTTATGACCATAAAATCTCAAAATTAGATAATTAAAGAAATATGGCTTCCAGCCATATTATATCAAAATCAAAAATAAAATAAATATGACTTCTGGTCATACTAAAATAACAATATATATATATATATATGAACTTGTAAATAAGATTATAATAAGAAAGCAATAATAATAATAATAATCTCCAATATAAGCCATGGAAGTCGATGTTTATAACAATCGGTAAAAGATTCATTTTAATTCCGTATAATGATTAGATTATCCCAAATACATTGATATTAAACACATGTACAGTAAAAGAAAGTAGATGAAAGCATTAAGGTAACTATGGGGGAAGTATACATTCATTAGAACAATCGTGCTGATAACGTGATATAAAAGTAAGATAATTTAGGATAAGGAATAAGAGAATAAGAGAAGAGCAAATAGGAGAGCAATTCTTATTCAATTTCTATATTATATCCATCCCCCAATGTCATATACATAGGCAGTATTTATAGGCCTCTAATAATGACATTCAAGGGTCACATACAATGAAAGCATAATAAATACAAATAAATATACATTGAGACTCTTCGGATTATTCATGAATCTAACTGTTCATTGAATAACTCTTTAGTTTTTAAGTAACAACTCATGTATATCATTTATGATGTAGAAAGTCAAGAGTCAATGGACATCAACTTATTTAATATATTTATAACAATATATATAATTGATGGTAATTGCACACATCTTTGAAACCCAAAAATGAAACTGGCCCTGTTGCAACAATAGGAATGGGTGACTAGCACTAGGGGTGAAAACTGGTGAAGCATGATCATACTTCTAAGTTTGACCCCTGACTTGTTACAAGTCTTTTTTTCCCATGTACCTAGCTTGAAATTTGTTAAAAAGCGTGTATTTTAAAAAGAAGTCTATTAGGAAACAAGCAAAAATAGGCCGAATTTAAATGGCTCAAAAAAAATTAAAATTATATAAATCAATCTAAATTATATAAAATAAAATAATAAAAAATATGATATAAATATAATTATATTTTTAAATTACAATATAAGAATGAAGAAATAAAAATTATATATAACATAAATTTATATATAATATAAATATAAATTTTTTTTAAATGTGTAAATAGGTTTGTTTACCGGTCATGCTTTACAAAATCATGATTGACTTGTTTACCTATAAATGTATTTAAGTAGGATTTGGCTCATCCTTTTTTTAATAAATAGGTAAGGTTTTAATAAACCATGTCGTCTCACCTATTTCCACTCCTAACCGACACCCATATCTAATCAGGTCTTGACTATCCAGATGTGCTTCAAATTGTCCATATGTGATTATCTTTTAAAGTTTTTAAAAATTATTTTAACGGGTACAAAATATAAAATAAAGGTAATATCTTAACTATGTATTTTTTCAAAAATTAAAATTTTATCTAACCAATTATTAAATCTAAATTGTCTCGTTTAGATTTAGATAGGTAAGGTTTGATTAGGTAAGGGGACTCATCAAAGTGAGCATCTAAACCATATTTAAGTGCGAGTAGATTTGAGTTGACGTGAAAAGTTTCACATTCAATAAAACAGTGGGTCTAATATATGTGTATGTATGCATGTATTTTCAACACATATTTCCATATTTACCCCAAGGTCCCCCACCCCCTCACCATCTCGTTTTAGATATATCAAATGTGGCCGAAAAGGTTAGGGTTAAGTGGCCTATGCAGATAAAACCTTAGATCCATATTCGATTGTAATTTAATTTCTTGTTATTATAAAAATTGGGAAGACTCACATGAAGAAAAAATTATTTCTGAATTGAGACTGATGAGCCTTTTTTTCCTTTAAGCCAACAAAACTTTGATAAACATCTTTATCCGTAATATAATTGAAATTTAAAAATATAAAAGTATTTTATTTGTTGTGAAAATTTAACACTTCTTTTATGTTTAAAATTTAACATTTTTCCGTAACATTATTAAAATTTAACATTTTATCCGTAACATTTGTCTTTTATATGAATTGAGCCTAATGGTTCCAAAAGTACAAGGCTATGTATCTAATAAAGAAAGACCAACAAATATTGACCTCAGTGGAAGGGTGTTTGGCAGCTCAATTACATCATCTTTGAGTTTGAGTACATGTAAATGTGCAAAACTTCTTTAAAAATACTGTACCTATTTGAAAACGTAATAGAGAAGTACTTTTACATATGCCGAAGTAAATATGTGAAGGAGATTATCTCGTTTTACGAAAAAATATTGTTGAACGTGCGTTTAACTTTTGAAAACGTTGTTCCAAACATGTCCACTATCTCTAATTAGATTTGATTTAATCTAGTCTCGTACCCATATGAAAAAAAAATTAAAACAGTAAGTCAAATAATAATCACTTCAATATATAACATGAAAATTTAGAATTTTGAGTAATTAAATATGTAAAAAAATTTATATCAATGTAAATCAACACGTTTTTCAAACATAACAAGGCCCTAAAGCTACACAAGGAAACCAACAAGTAGGAGGACAGATGCAGACCAGAAATTTCGTTCTTGTCGCATTAATTAAAGTTCCATTAGTGCGCTTAATCCATCGTTATATATATATATTTGGCATTACCAGACATTTCAAATCAATCTCTTTTTTAAAATATTATTTTACAACAACTGCATTATCACTTAACAATTTGCAGTATAACTTTTTCTCACTTAGTCAGATATGGCAGTCTATGACATCTCTTCAAAAACAATCATGAATAGCCAGTAGATTCATATTGATGTGATTAGAAAAGGTTCTCATTTATAAGAAAATAATTAATTAATTAGATGTTCAATTTCCTTGAATAAACTTTGCTGGTAAAGATTTACCTTTTTCCTTTGGTTATCCTAATCCTATGATGGGAAGAACATTATAGAGAAAAAAATAGTAGGAGGAGAAATTCTTAGAAAAAGTATTTACTTTTACTATTTTTGGAAGCTTTCTTTCTGATATTATCTTCCTCCCATTTTCCCTCTATCCGAACATCGGTTAAAAGAAATTAATCTCTAATATCATCATACCCAAAACAAAATAAGAATGTGTTAAGGGGGATTTTTGCCTCACAAATTTTAGCAAATGAGCTGTGGATGCCTTGAAGCTTTTTTTTGAGTTAATATTATTTTAGAAGTGTTAAAAAATGAGTAATGTTGCATTACTCTGTATGTGTTTGGGAATCCATTGGGAGAAAAGAGTTTACAGATTTCAAAAAGAATTTACGGAATCCAAGAAGAATTTACCAATTTGAGGATATTTTTATGGATTTCGATATAGTTTTTACATATTTAAAGATAATTTTATTAAGACTTGCGTGCACAGTTGGGAATAAGGAATTCTCAAACGAGTACTCCAACTGCAATCCAAACGAACGTTTGCCACGTCAAACCTAATACCATGTATGATTCAATGGGGATACGAGTATGCCTACGTTGTTGGCTATTTTTCCCTAAGAAATTTTCGCATAACAGAATTTTATTATATGAATTGCAGAATTTGGAGGTTCATGTTTGACTTTGATGAATTCAAATTGTTTTTGGTGATGCTGAAAGAAAAAGGGAATGGATTTACATTGAGGGTAGGGTGAGCCGTTGATCTTCTACTTTGTTTTGAGTCTTCATTGGTCTTTCATATGTTTTTCTTCCTTTCTGATGTTAGATAATTTAGGCAGCCTTCCCGCTTTTTTAACACTTTCAATGCGACATTTTCTTTGTTTAGAAATTCTTTATTCTCAACTGTGACGTAAGTTAGGATAAAATTATCGTGAAATCCATAAAAACCTTTTTAAAATCCATAAAAACTATATCGAAATCTGTAACTTCTTCTTAGATTCCGTAGATTCTTTTAAGAATCTGTAAACTCATTTCTCCCAACGGATTCCAAAACACACACATTGAGCTAAAAAGAAATTTATGAACACAAATCAAACAAGTTTGTGCTTGTTTAGGAGTACCGTTTCCTCAACGGTACACGCAAATTAAAATAAAACCATTTCGAAATCTATAAAAACCATATCAAAATCCATAAAAACCATCTTGAAATCCGTAAAATATCTTGAAATCTGTCAATTCCATTCTCCCAACGGAATTTCTAAACACCTTAATGTTACATCTATACTTTGATTTGATTCTTAAATAATAACAAGCAAAGTTTTTTACGCTAATATGATTTAATTAACCTGACTCAATTTGAAATAGTCAAGGCCAGCATAATTTTAAAAAAGAAACAATTGGAAGGATGAAAAAATATTGTTAAACCTAATTAGCACTTGAGACTTTTCCAGATAAAGGCAATGTTTGTGGAGTAGAATCGCAACTACTGTAACTGAAGCAATTTAATATTAATGGATGGATAGGCTGCTTTGCTAGATAGGGACCAGCTCATGAAATAAATCATATTCTTAATTTCTTATTATGCTCTCAAGGCCTAACGTGTAATATAATTAAATGAATTATTAGATAAAATTAATAATCAAATCAATCAATCAGTCACTAAACCCCACCCACTAAGTATTTATATTTTGAATTGGCATATGCTTTGGTGACTCTGCATGGCCACTTGGAATTTTACTCCTAAAGCAAGAAACCAATTTGGACATGATTTTTATGAAACAAAACCAGTGGGATTTGATCAGCAATGAGATATCTATGCATATATATATATATATATATATATATTGGTGGATATTCTTTTCTTAAGACTTTCCTTAATAATAATAATTTCTATTAATAAAAGTTAAAATTCTAAGGAGATTTACTGTTGAGTCTCAAATAAGAAACTTATTTATTAAATGGTCCCAAATTTTAAAATATTTAAAAAATGGTCCCATTGACAACACGGGAAACATTTTACTATAAAATTGACAACACGGGAAACATTTTACTATAAAAATAAATGAAAGTTTATTTTTATAATTTAATGTAATCGTTGTTACTGATAAAATTGTGGAAACATTTTACTAACTGAATTATTTTTACACTCTTTATATATATTTTATTAAAATAATTAAAAATTAATAAAATTTATTCATAATATAAGGCATACTAATAATAGTAGTAGTAAGACTAAATTGAAAATTGAGTAAAGTATGATAAATAAAAGGAAAAATATTAACCACTTATAGTTTTTGACTTAGAATTCAATCTCTAAAGTCTAACTTTCCTAATTCAATTCTTTAAGTTCCTATCATTTAATCCATTAATTCTTAAACTTACAGAAAATTACTCAGTCCTTCATGGATTAAGCTGTAGCAGAGTTATAAAATGTATGAACCAACATATCAAACAAATAAAAACTTAGAAACTATGAGTTGCACAAAGTTAAACGATATGGATTAAGTTACATCTGATTAAAAATTATAAGAAGCAAATGATTAATTTTTCCAATATGAAATCATTACTTCTTTGTAAAATTATATTTGGATTCCATTACATTATACTGTTCATGGGTTAAGAATAGAAAAATTGATTGTCCAACACACACACATGTGGATAAATTGGTACTAACGATTATGTAACACATTGATCCACTACCAAAAAAATGTTATTTAGTTACGGAAAAATTTTCTTCACTAATATTTTTAATCGATAAATGGAAATTTTCTTATGGAAAATAACCATTTATTGATGGATTTTTCAGTCGTTAAATGACATTTTTCTGGTAAAGATAATGCCATCTTATAGTTTTGATTTTGTTGAGTAAAATCCACGTAACCAAATTTATGTGTGTAACGTGAAGTTATAAAAAATGTTTAAGTTCATTGTACTAATTGTATATGTATTATCTTCAAAATATTATTAATTTATTGGTGGAGGAAGTCCCACTAAAATATAATATTATATACAAGATGTGGGTAGAGACAATAGAATAAGAACACAATCTCATGGTTTCAAAAATATGCCAAAAGCAACAAAAGGTGGGGTCCAAAATGAACAACTGTCTAAGGCAAATGCCAATATATTTTTTTGAAATAAAAAATGAGCAAAAGATGTGATTAATTAATTCTCCTGAAAAGAAAACGTATGCTTTTGGAGTATAAATATTAGGGTTTGTTTGCTTTAACAAGATATGCTGAGATCTTATGGAAGACCCTTCACTATATCAGCTTACCTCATTTCCCACTTTTTTAAATATATTTATTCCTTCATTTAGCAACTTCTCTTTTCCCATCATAAACTAATCACATGGTCAAGATAATCCACAATAATTAATAAATTGATTAATTATTAATTTCCATAGCTTTATCTGTTTGTGGGTGGTTGAAGGATAATTACAAAGAAGCTTCCTTTATTTAATATAGTGCTGAATTAATAATCAAATTTCTTCCTGGCATTTTAAAATACAGTATATATTTATAAACATATATCATCAAAACTATAAGCAAACTGTATTATTTATATATCATCATGAATAACAAAAACTTATTTTCAAGATTTACTATTTTCTATTGTTGGTATTTTTTTTAACTTCATGCCTAAAGATGGAGAGTTATGCATATATATTAAGTAATTTGAATGAAATAGATAATTAGTATAAATCTATTGAAGAGATTTATAATTTTTTTATATATGAAACTTACTAGAATTATAAAGATGCAGAATTAATTTTTCTTGGATCTTGAATTGTATTTAAAAGACATTAAAATATTCGTTTCATATTTTCCCTTTGTATGCATTTTCTTAATATTATAATATGATGATAAAGCTGAGAGGTAGATGATAATACATAAAGCCAAGAAATCATTGGATGAACAGTTAAAATATTCTCACAAATTTATTAATCAAAGTTAGAGCTAGCCGATCATTTTGGTCCTTCCAGATGATTTGGTGTGTGTGTGTGTGTGTATTATGTTTATAGCTACGCATCGAAACCTTGTTTCTTTGACTTTGTGCAGCTACAGTTAGTTTAATAACTTTAATCATGTCTAATAAAGCAAGGAATATTATATATATGCCCATATATTTCTAAATACATTATACAAAACACCAATTAATTAGTGGTTTTTTATTAATTATATCATAATTAAAGTGATTTCTAGACCAACACATTGGAGAAGTTTGAGGTGTATCATTATCTACCACTAATATTTATTTAAACAAGAGTTGTAATTGAACCAACCACCGTTTGCATGACAGAGAGATACATAACTTTTATTAATTAATTGTTTATACTTAATCATCAATCAATCAATTAATTTATTAATTATTTTCTCTTATCTAATCTGACTTTTCTTGTCTCTCTCTCTCTCTCACACAACCCCCTAATTTTATATGTATATTCTCTGTATTGACCCTTTGGTTTTTTTAATAGATGCATCACATTATCAACTTTACTATAAAAGGAAGAGAAGCTAAAACCACTTCATGGTACAACAATACCACCTTCTTCAAAAACTCTCTCTCTCTCTCTCTCTCTCTAGAAGATGGAAAAGCAAAGTGTTGTGTGTGATGTTTCTTCAACATGGGAAGGTTCAGAGAATGAACATTCCATGGAGAAGAGTCTGAAGCTATTTGGGTTTGAGTTGAATCCATTTAGTCACAACAGCAAAACCAGCTCTTCATCAAATGAATTATTAGGAGACGAAAGTGTGAATTCTTCAAACTCAGTACTTTCTTCTTCTTCTTCAGATGCATCAGAAAGTAGAGGACACAGATATGCGCCATCTGATCAAGTACAGAAGACGATCATGGTCACAGACTCTTCTTCAACGGATCAAAACCCTAATAATGATAATAATTTGAATTCTTCAGATGTGCAGAGGAAGTTCGAGTGCCAATACTGTTTCAAGGAGTTTGCAAACTCACAGGCTTTAGGAGGCCATCAAAATGCTCATAAGAAAGAGAGAATGAAGAAGAAGAGGCTTCAGCTTCAAGCCAGAAAGGCTAGTCTCAACTTCTACCTTCAACAACAACGATGCTCTCAAACCAGTAATTATTATTATTATCAGTATTATGGATCCGGTTCTGATAATAATAATAATAATAATTCTTATTGGTTCTATGATCCTTCTTCCTATAAAAACTCATCAGCTGAGTTGTTCAATCTTCATGAAGGATCTCAGATCAGCTTCAGATCATCAGATCTTCATCCTCGTCCTCGTTGTCTTCTTCAAGAGTTGTCTTCTTGTGTGTTTGATTTCTCTTACAGATCATAATAATATTTCTTGTAGGCCTTTCATGTTGGAGACTCCAACCCAGAAAACGAAGAATCATTCTCAGAAAGCTTTGGATCTTCAACTAGGCTGAGCCTGGGAGTCCAATACAGGAATCTAACTAGAAGGATTATGATTATACTTAATGGGTTTGGAAATTAATTTTATTATATATTAGTAGGGGGTCTACATAGTTTAAATTTTCATGTATTTGTTGAAGGATGATTTATAAGACAAGGATCACTATTGTTCTTTATATTTACATAAGACAATATGGGAAAATACAGGTATCTCGAGAATGGTTTTTCTTTCACACAAAGCCCACTGCTGAAATTGCTTTGACGATTAACCATGCATATGTGTACGATAAATAATTCGTATATTTTTTATTAATTTATACTCTATTAACAGCCACTGCTCAAATTGATTAATTATAAGATAAATGAACGCGATACAGAACGCTTTTGTTGATTTATTTTTAGAGGATGAAAAGAATTTTTGTTATTGGTGATAAAGTTAGGATTTTGCTATCTCTCTCTCTTTATGAGAAATACTGTTTGCCTTAGGCTAATGTAATTGGGTAGATGTACCCAGATTAGAGAAATTATTATAGAAACTCCAATGGTTAATCAATTTGATAATATTCTGATTAAACTTTGACTAAAAAAAACAGTTACTATTACAATGCGTGACAGAAAGTTATAGCTCTCCTTAACTCATGGAATTCACGGGAATGTAATGTAATGAATGATAATTGCACAACATTTGTTTGGTATATTATTAAGCAATTATTAAGTAAAATTTATATTTTATCTTTAAAAATAAAAAATATGAAATAAATTTATTAATTTTATTAAGATCGAAAATGAATGATATAAATATATAGATACTTATTTATGAAAGATACATGTACCTGCATGTTAATTCATACAAGCTATAATTTGAATTATATAACCAAAACTATATAATGGGGATTATTTAATTTGATGTAATTTATTATAATCAAGCTTATATTCAATTGCATTAATATGTAAACCAAACAATGCAATCAATAGAATGCATCATGATTACATGTAATCGTCTTTCATATAATTGAACCAAATAGGATATTAATTAAGCAAAATCCATATATATTTTTATAAAGCCATAATATTCACAATCATAAACAGTACATCTCATTCATCATAATTTTGAAGCAAATTAGGAGAACCAATTAACACAATTAACACAATCATAAACATAGTTAATGAGGGGTGTTTTTCAAACAAAGTTATTAACGAATAACTATTTCATTTAAAAGATTCTATATTAAGGAACATAAGAAAACCCGACCAAAAAAAAAAACATCGACGGCCTTCCTTTTGTCATCTCAAATTACTTGTATGATTGAAATTTCTTCCATTTGTATGACTACTCTAAGGCTTAAGCATAGGCATCCAAAGTCTAAACCAAGCCCATCAATCAACCCAATATATCTTAATAGCATGCATTATTTGCTATTCAATACTTTAAGTTGATAAGGTAAACAACTCTTTCTATATCATATTTAGCCCAACTTATTTAGCATTTCTCACTACCAGAAAAATAGCATTCCATCGCTAAATGACTATTTTTCATCGCTAAAATAAGGATCGTTAATATTTTACGTTGCTAAATCAAATTTTCTGATAGAAAATAACAATTAAGCGATAGATTTTTCGGTCGCTAAATATTATTTTTCTGGTAGTGTCTCCCAATAAAAAATTTTATCACATGTGTCCTTTTCCTGATGCTCATAAAGTCTTGTTCCATGCATTTGGACTATATATTTCATCACCTAAGATATATGTGGAGAAAATCAATGAAACGTTGCTTTTGAAAAGTATAATGAATCTGGATTTGAGATGAATTCAATAATATGCCATATCTGACCATTGATTCAAAGGTTAATTTGCAGCTAAAAATCAACCCGATTCACCCAGAATTATCAACCCGACATATTAGGCACGTCAAATGAGTTGGATTTATATAACATTTTCCTTTACTAAACTTGAAACAATGTGGTTTTGAAGTAAAAAATCGCATTATATAATATTTGTATTTTAATAGTTCTATTTTATTAGATTATGTGATATTAGTGTCTAAAATGTTTCATTTACTCGTGGATTAAAGCCTTTTTCATTTCGTTATTACTGTTTTACGATTATGTATGAATATTTTTATATATTTCAATTAAATTATACTATTTTAATTACAACTTTTTAACCGTAGTTCGACTACTTACTCTTGAACAATTGCTTCCATTGGTTCAGTGATTATTTTGGTTTTTAATAATTTGATAGAATTAAAAATGACGGCATGAATTAGTCACCATTTTATTTCATGTACAATCAAATTCGCTTGAATTAAAAATAGTGCATTTAAATACATACTAAATTTTTAGAAAATACCATTTTAATTCTATGATTCCAAAAAGGTCTCTCCAATAAATAAAAAGGACACATTGGTCAGAAAATAGAAATATGAAATTTTAATACTTGGTGAAGCAACAAAACTGCCCCTGAGAATTTTGATTTTAATTTTTTAAAATTTTATTTAAGTTGTTTCCTACACTTGTAATGATATTGGCAATACCATCAACTATTTTCACAACTTTGACTATGTGTCCTTTTGGGAATGCGGTAGAGAAATACTTTTACGTAAGCCGAGGCAAATATGTGGAGGAGATTATCTTGTTTTACGGGAAAATACTGTTGAACGTGCTTTTAGGGAGTAAATAAGCTTTTTCAAACAAGCACAATGCCATTTACAACTATTTTTAATCACTTCACAATTATTTAAAATAATGACCCCTTATGAATTCGTCTATTAAGAACTCGTTTGGAAGTTTGTTTGAGAATAATTTTTACGAATTTTGAGGCAAAACCTAAATTTGAGAGAACAACTTTTATAGATTTCAACGCAAAACATAGGTTTCAAAACCTAGGTTCTAAAAGATTGTGTTTAGAATGTTATTGGCTTTTACGAAATTCGAAGCAAAAAGTAGGTTGGAAAGAGAAAAAAGAAAAAGTAGGAAGGAGAAAATTTATTAGAATAGATAGTATAATTTGATAAGAAAATAATTTTCTCAAAACCTAGATTTGAAACCAACGCTTTATATTTAAAATAGTTTTTCAAAAAATTTTTGTGTTTAGACAAAACCTAAATTTTGTGTTAAAATCTAAATTTTGTATAGAGATTTCAAACAAACCCTAAAATGATTAGAAACAATTGTAAATGATGTTATCGAAGTTGTAAAAATATATGGAGTTGTTGTTAATATCGTTGCAAACGAGTGATAGACCAATTATTAAAATTCTAGATTCCCATTATCTGATCATTCTGTTCTCTTATTTACTAGAGTGGTCCTTTTGAAACTTCAGAATTGTAATTGTACATTTTTTGTGGGATATTTCCCCCTAATTTTTCACATATAATTAACATTTTGTGTGTGAAGTATTCAAAGTTAAAATAAAAATGAGATACCACTATGAACCCTTGATATGAGTCATTTTTAGGAGGAATTTTTGGTCATAAATATAGGTCATGTAGGTATTTAACCACCATTTTTCAATTTTACCTATATTATTAAATGTAGGGTGTAAATGTAGTGAGAGAAAGGAAATAGTGAGAGAAAATGTGCACATATATTTTTTTTTTCAATACCCATTCTTTAATATAGGTAAATTAATGCATTTTTTTAACGTAACATGTGAGAATGAGTTGCAGTTGCATACAAGTTCTGACCTTACTTTTATAGTAAAAGGAGTACGTACAGAGCTACCCACTATAATTGAATTTGATTTAATTTATTATCCATTTGATGAGAAAATGGTACCACATATCACCTTTAATAGTCGGTCGTGTATTTAATTATATTACTAATTTAAATAAACTTTTATATGGTCCAACAAACATGAAGACCACAAAAAAAAATTCAAATGATCTTCCCGTTTTATATAAAATACAATTAGGCTTGTTTGGATAGCCCGTTTGGGCATCCAAAAGTCATTCCTGCGCTTACCGAGACAACATTCCTCTCACATATTTACCTCGGAATCTGTTTCGTTCTCCCAATGGACTTACCAAACAAGCCCACCGCCACGGCCACATGGGATGGTTTTCCTCTTCTTATTTTTGTTCTTTTAAAAAATTGAGAAGCATAATTAATGATGGATTGAAGAAATTAATTATTTACGTATTAAATATTAATGGAAGATGGAGATTGGTAGACAGGTAAGTCATCAATTGGTATCATTATTTAAGTGCTTTAACTGCCGAGTTTAAGTGCTTTGAATTTGAATATTTGATTATAAAATCAAAAAAACAGGTTTCTGATCATAATGTGTACTCAAAACGTAAAAAAACTAATATAATAACTTTATCCATGTCGATACATTTCATATGAAATCTTAGAAAAGAAAATTGACCCTTTTCAAAAGACATTTTAATTATTTCACTGTATATTAAATAATTTTTTAAATATTATCATAATAAAAGTGGGGAGATAGTAAAAAAAAACTAATGTAATGCTATAGTTTAATGGGATCAATAAAGATAATTCTCACTCCAGTCATTTTTATGATCAATAACAACTCAAATAATGCCAAACGAAATTAGTGGTTAAATTAGATAATAGCAATGAACATGGAAAGGACATAATTTTTTTCCCAAAAATGCCATCATCTATGAATATAACGAGGGAGAGAAATTGGATAAGAAAAAAATATGAGAGAATGAGCCGAGGAAAAAAGGGTAAAGAGAAAAGGTGCATTAAATTTTTTTAACAAATAGAAGTTGTTAATTATATATAGGATGGGAGAGAATTGATTATAAATAGGACCCAAAAAATATTAGAAATTACTATAATTTTACGATAAATGTAATATTTTTAACTATTTTTAACGGTACGCTGTGAATTAGTTAAAATGTTTTATAATTGGGACTGAAAGGAATGGTACATAAGGCCATACATCAGTAAAACATTTCACCACTTTAGTGTCACTCGGATAATTAAGTAATAGTGCACAATGCCATACATCAGTAAAATGTCTAGCTTAGCTTTTGTTTTTTTTTTTGGTTTGCAAACTAATGGAACTTTTAAAAAAAAATTATGGTATTATACTTGTGAACCTCACTTTCACACACACACAATGTTTACCAATTAATTGGTATTCGTATTGAAATTTAACTTTGGAAGCAGCACTTATTTTTTATACAAACAGAAATAAAATAAAAGATAAAACAAATAAAAAAAGAGGAAATTAAGTGACACCCACTGCCTTCAGAAAAGTAACCGTGAAAGGTTCATTAAGGATGTTATGTCCAAAAACACTACCAAGTGCATTCTTTACCATACAATCAGCAACTAAATTGACATCACAGTCCCACTAGAGCATATTTTTTTTAATTGTGCAGAGAAGCAATAGTACTTCTCACAGAGACTTGTCAATTTTTTAAATTAACCACCCTCCCAAAGCATCACTTGTTTTCTTTCTTCTTTTAAGGCTTAATTTAAACATAACCAAAACAGAATTTAACTATTTTATTTTCATGATCTTTAAGAGAGATATATATAATATGGGAAGAATATTACTTTCTCAAGGCTAAATTTTTTTTTTGCCAATGAATACTAAAGGTTTAGTCGGCAGCTATTTTATAATTTCAAATGTTCAGAATAATTTTTCTATGTAGCTGTGATTTCCTCAATAAAATATGTTTTGTCAATTTATTTATACTTTTTTTCAAGTTTGGACAGATTAAAATTAATTAAACTGGACTGCAATTTCATCAAACAATATTTCCTTGCTCCGCATCATATCAATACATTAGAAAAGTCAAGATCATTGGTTTAAAGAAAAACAATATTAAGATCATGAATGGTTGTTCATTCAACTACTTTAGATTTGAATAATTTACATGATCAACTTTTTTTGTCTTCTCAAATACTTGTTCTATATATATATTTAATATAAGATTCCTTTTATAATTCAATTTTTTTATTAAAATGGATATTAAAAACATGAAGGGGTATTATTATATTTTGTACCTGGGTCGAATTATATTTCTACTCGTGATAAAGTTTTTTGGAAGGTGCCTGGTGGGTAGAAAAATGTTAGGTGGCCTATTAGGGTTATGTAGCATAGCATGCACTAGACCTTGTGCTTATTTAAAAAAGTTTATTTACTTTTCAAAAATACGTTCAATAGTATTTTTTCGTAAAACGAGATAATTCCGTCCACATATTTATCTCGATTTACGTAAAAGTACTTCTCTACCGCGTTCCCAAACGGATCCCTTACCCAACTTGACGTTCAAAATAGGAGCAAGCTAAGGGCCCGTTTGGTTTGATGGAATTTGGAGGCATGAATATGGAAATGGAATTGATTTCCATATCCATGCATGTTTGGTATGATGGAATTGGCTTCCACATGGAAGCCAATTTCATCAAACTCATGGATTTTCATTTTCACATGAAAAGTTTGGATTTCCAATTCCATGTTGATAATTCCATCTAAAAATTTTTCTAAAATTTTTTTAATTTGATTTAGGTAGTTTTAAAAGTTAAAAAAAAGATTTTTTAATTTAGAAGAGCTTTTAGGTCTTTTCATTTAAAAATCATACCTCATTTCCAGGACATACCAGACATACTTTTAAACCTCACATCCATATCCATTTCCACATCCACATCCATATCCATATCCATCAAAATGAATTCTGCGTACTAAACGACCCATTAGATTTTTTTGAAATAGGCATGTTTCGCGGAATAAACCAGGTCTAGATTCACTAAGAAGCCTATTAATCTAGACAATCTATACTTGTTAAGTCCGTTTGGGAACACTGTGGAGAAGTACTTTTACGCAAGTTGAGGCAAATATGTGAATGGGATTATCTCATTTTACAAAAATACTGTTGAACGTGCTTTTGAGGCTGTTTAACGGGTTGTCAAACAGCAATGTTTATGATATTAAAAACTGTAATTGGAAAATCACAAACCCTACTTCCTTATCCCTTTCACTATTTTTTTGGTTTGTTTTCAAGCAAAGGTATATATATGTTTGGTCTATCTAGCACTTTGGCCTGTCAGGCTATATGTAAAGTGTTTTAAAATGCAAGCTTTTAACAAGCTCCAAGCTAAGACTTAAGCTGGAAAAAAAAATTATGACAAACCACAAACCAAACCTAAGCCTAAGTTGATCTCAAAGTTTTAAAACATTATATTTAGAAACGAATTGTATCCTACGTACGGTACCATCTTCAATAAACTTTTCCAGATTCACAAAATTTATGCATTCACATACACACACCTCAAACTTTTAGTGAGCATTACATATTTGCCACTAAGGTATCCTAGTTCCTAAACCTATAATTAGATAATAACACATTAGTGGGTTCAAAGGAGGACCCTTCAATTGATATGTCACAGTTCCTAATCATTGATAATATTGAATTTTTTTGGCAAAAAAAAAAGGATAATATTGAATTTATGACAACAAATTTTGTCTAAATCACTATAAAAAAATGCTATTAATGGTTATTTTCCATCAGAAAATTTTCATTTAACGACAAAAAAAGTTACGGCCTCATTTAAGCGATGGAATATAGCCATAAATGATATTTTTCTGGTAATGAATAAATATCTTGTTTAATTTTATTTCTGTTGAATTGACCTTACTTCGTACATCTCTTTTGACATTTAAAATTAATTAATTTACTCCTAAAAAGAACCTCATATGCTTCTTAATTAAATGATGGAAGAAAAAAAGGAGATTTAGTAACACAAAATGTTTTGTGGATGATGAGTTCTGTGGT